>CM034351.1:118542071-118599739 GCA_019925275.1 Mytilus edulis
AGCTATTGTATGAAATGTTGTCAAGACTTTCATGTATAGGGTTGATGTGTGGTCCAAACCTATTTATACCATACCTCATTATAGGGTGAATGTACATAAGATAAATACTCAAAATGTATTGAACAGATATGAGAGAAACACAGGACTTAGGCACATCATATTATATAAAAAAAAAAAACAAGGTGTGATATGATTGCCAATTGAACAACACACCACAAGAGACCAAATGCCACTAAAATTAGCAACTGTAGGCCTTTAACAATGAGTCACACCTATACCACACAGTCAGCTACAAAAGGCCACAAAATGACAAATGTAAAACTATTCCAACGAGAAAACTATCAGCAAAATTCATTCACAAAATAATGAAGGCATGCATATTTACTGATGTAGAAACGCATATTTACACAACAGTATTCAGTGATGTATTAATCATTCACATTTACAAGTTGCCAGTAAAACTGCAGTTGCGACCATCAAATCAAAATTGACGGTGGCAACTCTTCAACTACAGTACTGTTATTCCAATTCTAATGCATTACAAAAAGAAAAAATACGATAAAACTTGGAAAAAGGTCTACATTTGACAAAAAGAAAAAAATCCGTGAAACTTCATATATGATTTTCCCACAAAGATGTCATAGCTAAACGTGACATCATACAAATGAAAACTTACAAACTGGAGGTTATTACGTTATCTGTACGCTTCAAATTAGAATAAAATTACATTACAACGGAGAATTCGAGGTAGGTGTTGTTTTATTTTCGATTATAGTAATCACAGTGTAGATACTATTCTGTACGCTATCCGGAAGTCGCGATTTTCGAAGAAAACTTTTTGGATCACATTTTAAATTTGTTGAATATACTATATTAAACGGTAAGAGGTTCATCTGAACATTGCTTAATGATTAATTCAGCTGACATCGATATTCACAAATGGTTTATAATTAAATTTAGAACATTCATTATACGTATCTTTGCCTTAATCAAGAGATTTTCAAGTGCATCACAAAGGAAAATCAGTCAATGAACCTAAAAACAATCTTTTTGCACCCTTAATGTACAATTAACGTAAAAACCAGACATAACTAATAAAATAAAGTATATTTTAAGTGGTGGTAAAAGTTTCAGCCATATCGTTGAAGCCAGAAATAAGAAAATTACACTTGTTTTAATTTCTCACTGTACGATCAGTCTCGCTTGTATATTTTGAAACTGTATGATCAGTCTTTATTTCAATGTATTCTAGTGGTGATTTCAAAGTCATTTACGATACATTAGGAGATGGCATTTTTCTAAATAACACGAATATATTTTAATAAATTCACATCCTGAAAACTTATCAAACATGTTTTAGCTTGATAGGGTGTACTCGACTTACTACATTAAGTATAAGGATGTTTGAATGTTGCTGCAATAAGAGGAAGGTTTGTTTGTTTATATAAATTTCAGAAATGTCCTCCGTTATACTTAAAATTGTACAAACAAACAGATTTAATTGTTATATAAAAATGTATTTACAAACATTCGAGGCCGTACTGTAGCCTATAATTGACCACAGTCCCCTCACTTCGTTTTGGATGTAGATCTGTCTCTTTCACACTCAATTGTACACCACTTTGTGAAGCGGTGGTTTATAGTGATAATGAAGTCCGTCTTTCCGTTCGTCCGTTGGACCGGTACAACATGTTTCCACGGTTTTGTAAGCGCATCTCCTCATAAACCACTTAATATACATTGGGGTTTCTAGGAATTTTTAAATGGAGATGGGGTCCAATCCAGGAGAAAAGAGGATTCGAAATATATGTTCCCATACAATTGCATTGAAAGTTAAAAAGAGTTTCAAACCGCCGGATCCTAATTTTCTTGAATCCGTCACTGGTATAACTATTAATTATTTTTTTCTCGGATTCTGTATCATCAGAGACATATAATATAATAGGAAAAGATGTAGAAATTAACAAATGGAGTTAAAAAGAGAGTAATCCTCGACCATGAACAGCTGTTGGTACCAGTATGGAGGAGACATCTGTTCCAGTTTCAATCCACACTGAAGATGAAAAGAGAAGGATAAAATATGAACGCTTAAATTTGATTGTCATGCTGTTTCTTTTTCTAGCACCAGTGAAAGGCACAGAGGAACTGATTGCACAAGAAATTGAGATATTTGCAGTGAGTGAGACACACAATAAAGATGAAGAATCTTGCCATCTCCCTTTCACTGTATGCAATTTATTACAAGTTACCATGGCTGATACATGTATATATCCTTAGCTGTACAGATACTGAAATTTCCATAGGTGAACTGTACCAGATCAGTTGCAGGGAAATGATCATAAAACTCTCAGTTATCATTGACAGTAACATTATGAATAAATGTTTGATAATAAAAATATTATTTATACCTGGAATTGTTTTTGTTCTCTTACATTTTGGTTTAGTTATTGAAAAAGGATGGAATAATGTGTAGTGATATTCTAGATATATTGTATACATAAATACATGTACATGTTCTGATTCTCAGTCTGACTGGTCCTTTTCATTTCAGATTACTGGGATGTATGTAGGTGTTTTTTTTACAGATGTGATTTGGTTTATTCAAACGCCACACCACATTACTTGGTTTATAGGTTTTATTAATATGATTACTGTGGGAAAAAACAACAAACAAGAACATAAAATTGTACGGCTTGTGATAATGGTTAAATATTTTATCATGCCTTTATTATGTACGTGCTTTCCCAAAGTAAGGAGCCTGTAATTCACTGGTGTGTTGCTGTATATATCATATTTGGATTTTTTTTCTTATTATTTTGTTCATAAATAAGACAGTGAGTTTTCTTGTTTGATGTGTTAAACCTTTTTCTTAAATAGACCTTGTATAGTTGACAGTGCAATGTGAATTTCACGCATTGCTTAGAGCCTTTTGGTCACCTTAAAATGTTGATGTCTGTATCATTAGGTTTCTTGCGGAGAGTTAGACATTATATTGCATATACTGTACAGAAAAAAAATGAATGTCATACACTGGCACATCAATATGTAAAAAAAAATGAAATATTTGCCACTGGACGTTAAGCAACCATCAATTAAATCAACCTGATCAACAACAAAAAAATGAAATATTTGCCACTGGACGTTAAGCAAGCATCAATTAAATCAGCCTGATCAACAACAAAGGAACAGTGCGTGAACCAGTTCTGTTCTGTTTTTGTAGTTTTCCTCCACTATCTTGGAGAACCGTTGTTTATACAACGTAATAAGTCCACTACTGTTCTTCAATTTTGGACTGAAACACCACCTAATCGTCTGGGGAGCTACTTATTATTAAAATAAGATATAGATCCTAGAATTAAAATTATTATTATTTTTAATTCCTCTAATGAGATCATTAATCCTCCGTCACTCTCACGGTTATTATATGTATACTCTCACTATACAATTAAACATAAATGTTCCTGTCACCCTGTGACAATAAATTGCAATCGGCTTTCACTATATATGTTGCAGTTAAATAATCAATGTTCCTGTCACCCTGTGACACTATATTGCACCACTGCTATGATCACAGTTATTGTAATGACTTAATCCTATCACTTCTCGCAATGTGTAATGCAAAGCACAGGCCTCTGCTCACGGCCTCGAATTCTTCTTGTCGAGATGGAGGAATTACTTGATATCCTGTACAGTCAAGAATCAACGACAACAACTTATCTGACTGTTCAAAAATTGCATCAGTGAGTTTCACATCTTTTACTACCTCAGTGGTTTTTTCATGTAGTGTTTTCAAAAATGGACTTCTTATACTGTCAAGTGCAACACATTGAATTAGAAAATGCTTCCTATCCTCAGCACCATTTTGACATAATAAACAGGTTGAGTCTACTTCATACTTATTAAATTTTTGTTTATGGATTTGAAGTAAATAAGTGTCTAACATAAGTCTGCATTTGATACCTGCCCTCTGGATTGAGAAATGTTCAAATTTTGCACTTTTCCATACAAGATGTGGACTATCAAAGGTTAATTGTTCAAAATTTATATATTGTAGAGATGATTTTTCACGGGCATCCGAATGTATTTTGTTAGTCCAATATGTTTTTACAGCCTTATATACTAAGCTTTTCCATGAGAATTTTCCTGGTGGTTCTTGTAGAAGTACTGACGAACAGGGAAGATTATATTTCTCCAATAACTGTTGCACATAAGTGAACCAGCTTTTTGAGTTTCTGTCCTTGATAGCTAACTGTCTCTGTGCTAGTTTAAACTCCACTGTATTTGGATTTCTTATAATATTTCCGAATAAAGTTAATGTTCTTTTATCAATTTCTGCTTCTATTGGCATCTGGCCAGACAAAAGATAAGTTGCTGAGTCAGCTGTTCTTTCTGGTAGATGCTGAATACGTTTTAATAGTTGTTTGAAATAAGATGACAGAGCTTTTATATCACTAATCATTAATCTAACTACTTCAAGTCCATGTATAAGTCTTGGAATTATAAATATACGGATGATATGGATGGATACAGTGGGGTTCAAACCGTTCAGACCGTGGAGGCCAGCTCCCATTAACGCATATGTTGCTTTTCTAGCAGCACTGATCCTTGCGTTGCTAACATTCTTTGTGCCAAACTTTGATGAATTATCTCTTTCTATACCCAGTGACAAAATATTACCTCCCCTGTAAACAGTGCGCTCTTCTGACTAGAGGTAATCGGTAAAGAACACGGCGGAAAATGGTGTACATTGTTTACGAGCTTGAAATGAGCTAACACAGACGAACGACGACGTGTCAACGTAATGTGAATATGATAATGCACCAGGTAAATTATTAATTGTTAAGTTTATCACATCATCGTATCTTCATATGATAGGTAAATAAGTGAATTTTTTATTTTAAGTGTCGTCAGGGTTCAAATCTGTAATCATGCCATCCTTTCATTACTTTTTTTTAATACTAACCTATAGTCGGAACATCTTGATTTTCTCCCAATTTGTAAAGTTAACTATGCTGCTTGACATATATTTTTTTTGGGAAAAAAATTGATATGCAGTCAAATGTGGCAGTTTTTAATATTTGTTGCTATGTGAAATAAAGGGAAGTAAATTAAAGTAAAAGAAGGCGCGCTTTTTCAAATAGTAAACAATTTAATTCAGATGCATAGTATTTTGTCAAATGATAAAGAATATCGTAGAAACTTGCTAGATATTCATCTAATTTATAAAAGATATACAACAGAGGCTTGTATAGGGTATATTGGGATACGGGATATTTGCCATTTTAATTTTAGGGATATGGGATATTTGTCCTAAAAGTAAATGGGATATGGGATATTGATGCATTTATAAGGATATTGAATTTTTAACATGAAAAAAAATAAGTGGAATTTAAAAGTTAAGTACAGAAATATTTACATCTCACTTGATAAAATTGCCCCAAAAAGTTTAATATTAAAGGTCATTTTAGTGCTTTGTTGATTTTAATTGAGTTAATGGTCGTTTTATTTAAAAGTCATCCAAACCCAAGCGAAAAGTATTGATCTATTTTCGATATTTATATGCTCATATGTACTGATACTTTTAAAAGTATTTGTTTTGCATTCCATACTTCGTTCCTTATTGTTAATTTTCCTTTTTTGGATGGTGATGTTCCTTTTGCACTATCTTACAGTGTTTGTATATCACAACACCTCCGCTATGTCCATGCCTGTTGTAACGATTTGGATTTTAATGAACGAAATCTATGTATTACTGGTAAATAATATTAAGTCAGGAATTTAGTTACCACAAATCACTTAAAATCTTTACTAAATTCTAGATTTGGTTTTGAAGTTTGGTTCTACCTGTAAAAAAATTATTTCAAACGGGATAGCACATCCTCATTTTTACGGAGATGTTGTTTACCGTGCCATTGGATGTTGGATGTGTAATGATTGATAATTTAGTCTCAGATGCATTACTTTTTATTAGTTTTAATTGGCTTTGAACTAGCTGTCAGTAACTGCAAGTACTCTCAGATATGTACTTAATGTCTTTTTGTTGATGGGATGTACAAGTACTCGGTCACGTCCACTCTCTGTTTTTGTTTAGATGTATTTCTATTTGTATCAATCTGATGAGTTAAGCCTTTTTCAACTGATTTGTATAGTTCGTTCTTATGTTGTACTGTTACACCACTGTCCCATGTTAAGGGGAGGGTTGGGATCCCGCTAACATGTTTAGCCTCGCCACATTCTGTATGTATGTGCCTGTCCAAAGTCAAGAGTCTTTAATTCAGTGGTTGTCGTTTGTTGCTGTTGTAGCAGGAACAATTCTGCCTAAGATTCGGGGATGCGGACCACAGCTAATTCTAGTTTGTAAACTGATGTGTGAGGAAAGCGACTGATGCCAAAAGTGATGCGCTATAATATATCTAAGTAAATGAAAACCAAAAACTGAAAACAATACATAATTTAATTAACAAAATGCAACTTTTGTCTTATAATGCCAAAATTTAGAAATGGAGCATTCAATGACTTCAAATTAACCCGTACTAAGGAGGCATGTAGCTAATGCACTAACCTAAACGGTGGTTGGAAAGCCTGGCTTTCCTTGATTGGACTGAATGTCAGTCCCTAGATAATTCAACAAAATGGTTTCAAATCAATTATCTAAAATATATAAGTCTTTCGCAGAAGGTAATCAAAGGTTTTGCGACGATGCAAATATTTAACTTTACAATATAAATAAATATCTTTAACCAATGAATTCAAATAGCAAAAGCTATGTAATTTAACAAATATATCCTTAATAAGCTTCATGTAAATTAATTAACAATGAAATACATCAAATATGAAATTTAGAGTTTTACCAAAGGGAGCTAAAAATTAACTAATAACTCTGTCTGCTACACTGTGTTACATATTTGTTTTTGATCATTTTTTTTATACATAAATTAGGCCGTTAGTTTTCTCGTTTGAATTGTTCTACATTTGTCATTTCAGGTCTTTTTATAGCTAACTATGAGGTATGAGCTTTGCTCATTGTTGAAGGTCGTACTGTGACCTATAGTTGTTTATTTCTGTGTCACGTGGTCTCTTGTGAAGAGTTGTCTCATTGGCAATCATACCACATCTTTTTTTATGTTATATGCTCATATGCATTGATAATTTTCTTGAAATAATCATAGATGAGGGGGAGGACAGGGGGTACCCTTCTCCCTTCTCCCACCCCTCTTCTCCTTTCTCCTACCCCCGTTCTCCTTTCTCCCATTAGAATAAAACATCTCCTTTTGAGATATTTTTTCTTGAAATATTAGAAAAAATTTTAAAAGGAGAGATATTTTTTTTTTCTCCTTTCTCCAACTTTTTCTCCTTTCTCCCAGCCTTCCTCTCCTTTCTCCTACTCCCTTTCTCCTTTCTCCCACCCCCTTTCTCCTTTCTCCTATCCCCTTTCTCCCTGTCTCCCTTACCCCTGTCCTCCCCCTCATAGATTTTTGTTAGATGTATCCATCTGATGTTAAGCCTTATTGTTGTCAATGTTTTCATTTGTTTTGATGCTTTATATGATTACAGGATATTTTATACCTCTTATTTTTTACGTGGCGTGGCGAGGATCTTCAGAGGTCTCCACGTTTCACAAATTGTTCTGATGTGTAACGGCTGTTTTGCCAGACAAGCTGGGGCCGAGGGACGTCAGAGCACGTCCCATAGCAAAAAGTAGATATTTCGCTGTATAAACTATGTTAATAACGAATAATTACTAAATAATCAATGTAAATTAATATATTTTCTTTCTATTACTGGTGTTGTGAGGATGGAAATTAAAAAAAAAGTAACAAAAATATTGGGATCTATGTAATTCATAAAGGTCAAGATCACAGAGTCAAATGTTGTCTTATTTCTTTGCAAAACAAGGGCTGTGCAAATTTTGCCTGCTGTAAAAATATTGCAATTTTCAGTTAAGTGTAATGTAGGTACATTAGCAGAAAGCTTTCTTGTGTTAAATTTTGAGTTATTGAACTTGCATGCTAAATATCCACTTTTTGATATGGACGTGATCTGACGTCCTACATTCCAGCTTGTCTGGCAAAACAGCCGTTGGATGTCAGAGCAATCTTGGACAAGAGACAGGGTTGAGTCCTTCTGTTCTTTCCAACATAGGTTAACGTGTAGGATGAAGTTTCTTATCAATGAAAGAAGAATGCTTTTAAAATTATATTTTACAGTCATATGCATCACGGTTTGACCAATTAAAAAAAGTCTGAAATTAGACCCCTTACACTAAATTTATCGTTTAACATCACATAAAAGAGATTGTTATACAAGGCTCTAAGATGGAACACTTCTTCTTTTTGACACATACATTGTATATTCTTATTTAGCACTAGAAGTATACACTAAATCTCCTTCAACACAGTTTGTTTTCCCAGAGTCAAAATTGTTGACGTTGTGATGATGAGGAAAAAAATTGGCTTGGGAATGAATTTATAATGATTTTTTGGGATATTTCAAAATAGTTTTAGGGATATGGGATATTTGTAAAAAATATTTATTGGGATATTAGGGGTAAACATTATAGGGATACGGGATATTGGGATAAAAACTTAATGGGATATGGGATATTGATACCCCCCCTAAACAAGCCTCACAACATGACATACTGAAATCTGAAAAGGGGTAAAACCACCATACCTTGAACAAATTCAGTAAAAAAAAAGGGGGGGTTTAAATGCTACGAAATTTAGATTTTATTTATTTGTTGTCGACAGCCTCTGTTAATTGTGGTCTGATATTTTCAGGTTCTCTTTAGATTGCCAAATAATATTATAATCATCTAATTGAATGTTCAAATTATTTTGCACCGATGGTCTGTATGGAAGGAAGACTGTCATAAAACCCAACAGTTCCGGATGGCAATTTAAATAATAGCGATGTAAGATTCAAGTGTTTGATTTAGCACAAGTTTTACCAGGTTTTCCTTGTAATTGTGGCAGAAAAAACACTAGACAGTGTCATGCATTGAAAGGATATCAAACGGATATTTTATGGAATGATTCTCGTACATATGACAATTATATGCAAAGGAATGTAGAGCTAGTGTCTTTCATGCAGCAATTTTTAATTTCCAATATAAATTCCGAAAAGACAAGAGCATAGAAATGTATACCAATGAGAAACATTCTTTGTGAATAAAATCATTCCAAAACTTAAATGTGTCATCAGGGTTGCATTATTTATCAGTAGAGATAATCAGATTCCAGTAAGATTGCCCAACTGATGGTTTTTGTTTGTAATGTTTTGTAAATCTTAGTTGTTTTGACAAGCTGGGCTGTGCAGGTTGCCCGGCTGCCCCTTTTAGTGTGAGACAATATTTTGTTTATGATAAACAAAATTACTGATTCAAGACCGGAGCGGACCCATTTTAGGCAGTTAGTGCGAATCCTTTAGGTTTAAACCATTACATGCAATACGGGGGGAGGGGGAGATTTTGTTTACCGAGTCAAACATTTTTCCTAATAATAATACATTGAAATTTAATAAATACGTTGCTATATGTAGTATTTATATTAAAGTATTGCCAACAAAATTCATTAAATTTGGGGTCATACTATTGTTTAAGAAAAACCCTTACCCCCTGTACATCATAAAAGTTCATAATCTTCTGTAACACACGTGCATGGTTCATTCGGATCACATATTTTCTATTCCGATATTATAAGAATTCGAAGGTTCATATCATTTACAATATCATTCAAAATTTTTTCTGGGATTTTTTTTTGACTATCAATGTTGAACGTCGAGGTTACATTGTACTAAAAAAAATCCAATAAAAACGTTGAATGTAAATGATATGCACCTTTAAAATTTTATATCGTAGGACTCATGTTGTTCAAACATAATGTGTTGATCAATTATGTTATGATGATTTTGATAAACTTCACATTAGGTAATCTTTCACGTATATCGATTACATTATATCGAGTTGTCCCAACGATATACATGTCGGTGTGTTCTCATGCTCGTGTTCTTATCGACATATATGTGAAAATTTTCAACCTAGTTTTCGACTCCGGAAAAATCCCAAAACAATGGGTTCAAGGAATGATAAAACCTGTCTACAAGAACAAAGGTGACAAACGCAACCCCAAAAATTACAGACCAGTGTTCCAGCTAGGATTTGAAAATAGAGGGGCGCGTTTTTAAAAAGGGCACTTTAGCGCGTTCTCACTGAAAAAAATCAAATACTTAATATTACCACATAAAGACATATTTCTTGATGCATGGTGGGTCTAAGAAGAATTTGCAACGCGATGCACTGCGTTGTTTTGTAGAATTATTCTTATTACACTTGTGAAATGAATTGTGCATGTCAGTTTAAAAACTTCACATACATCTGCAATACAGTCAGGAACAATACTTAACATTTTCTCTGAAGGCCAGCCTGGATCCAAAAGTTTTTTCAAGGGCCCTGTAGAATTTTTTTAGGCCTTACCAGGTTTGTTTTTACTGCAGGCACATACATATTAATAGTCTTGAATGTTCTTATATAAAAGCCAAAAATATATTGTTTGAAATACCTTATACCTGTAGCTTGTTTCTTATTATGATAAAAATAATAAAGGAATTAAATAAACATGAGTTTTTCAGAATTAAAATCCATTTATGGATTAACCATGTATTTTCAGACTGGTGAACTTTATATATATTTGTAATATTATTGAAAAAAAACAAAAAAACAGCCCCCCTTTCCATACCCCTAGATGTAAATTATTTTAATAAAAAAAGTATTATCAGTTTCAACCCAAGAAATTATTATAATTTTTCATGAATAAATCTTAGCAGTTGTAATCAAAATGATTTCCAAATGTCTATAAATAACAATGAAATGTAACTGTTTCCTGTTAATAAGGGGTTTCCCGAATTTTCCCGCCAAAAAGCACATGGCTTTCAACAATTGTAAACAAAGCATTCAATTTGTGATCATGGATTACAGTTTTGATTAATTTAATTTGGATATAGATATTCAACTTAAGGTACAGTCAAGCAATGTTTTTACATTCTTCTGGATTAAAACTAGTTTGAAAGATCAGTTTCAAAAATAAAAACATCAAAACAAAAACGATCTGAATTGTGAATATTCAGTGACCCATAAATTTTTTGAACTCTGCTACGGAGGTCAAAGTTACATCATGTTTCATGCATTTTGCGTGTTGACCTATTGGAATGATTCTTTTTAAATGACATAATAAATAACAAATACAATAGAAATGAACACCGTTCACATTTATTTTATAAATTATATTTTGCATCATCAGGTGTTCAAATAATCAATTCATTTAACTTCGATGTTTGGTGCTTCAGGGTAAAGGGATTAGACAGGGTCGTAAATTTCACCTGATTAAGTAATTGACTCTAATCAAATAGGTGATTATAATCAGGTAACAAGTGTCAACAATTTTAATCTGTTGTCTTAATGAAGTGTGTGTATAAAGAACTCAACAAAATGGCGACGATATGAGGAAAAAAGATCGTTTTTTAAACTTTTTTTCAAAAGGGCACAGAGGGGCGCAGGGGCGCTTAAAAAAGGCAGAGGGGCGCAAAATTTCGGGGGCGGGGCGCGGCGCCCCTCCATTTCATGCTAGCTGGAACACTGCAGACCAATAACTATTGTGAGCTGTTTCGGAAAAGTCTTTACAGCGGTGTTAAATGAACGCCTTAAAAAATTCTCAGAACAAACATCTCTTCTTAAAGAAAATCAAAATGGTTTCCGAGAAAAATACTCAACAATTGATTGCGCGTTTCTTCTGAACTCTCTAATTGAAGTTTTACAACACTTAAAAAAGAAACTATTTTGCGCATTTGTAGACTTCGAAAAGGCCTTCGATACGGTTAATCGTAATTTCTTATGGTTTAAAATGTTGAACAGCAATATAAAGGGGAAAATGTTTAATACTATTTTCAGCATGTACCAGAATATTAAATCCAGCTTGAGCTATAATGGTCAAATTTGTGAACCGTTCGCGTGTGAAATCGGTGTCAGACAAGGAGAAAATCTGTCACAGTTTTTATTTTCTTTATACTTGAATGACCTAGAAGACTATCTCATCTCAGAAATGTTTTAGGCATGAACACAATTAGTAAAGATATAGAAGAAAAACTTGGAACTTTAATGAAATTATTCATAATTCTCTACGCAGATGACACTGTAATCCTGGCAGAATCACCTGACCAACTGCAACATGCACTTAACAAATTTAAAAAGTATTGCGAAACCTGGAAGATGCGAGTAAATATTGATAAAACTAAGATCTTAATTTTTTCAAAAGGAAGAACAACAAACCCTCAACTTTTCCGATTCAACAATCATCTTATTGAAACTGTAAAACACTTTAACTACTTAGGAATTATCTTCAGCAAAACAGGCAGCTTTAAACAATGCAACCAAAATCTAAAGGACAAAGCAACAAGTGCAATGTACGAAGTTTTAAGGAAGGGAAGAATACACAATTTATCAATTAAATGCCACGTAGACTTATTTGACATACTGGTAAAACCTATTCTGCTTTATGGATGCGAAATATGGGGTTACGAAAACATAGATATACTAGAAAGAGTTCAAACTAAAAATTTTAAGCTACTTTTACATCTTAAGCCATCTACTCAAAACGACTTCATTTACGGAGAATTGGGTCGGTATCCCCTAGAAATAGATATCAAAACTAGAATTATTTCTTATTGGATGGACAAAGTTGATTACCGGTAAAGAAAGTAAGCTCGCTTCTGTCATGTTTAGATACCTTTTAAAGTTATCACAAGAAACAACATTTCGATCGCGATCATTAGACAAGATGAAAAGTATTCTAGACAATTGTGGATTCTCTTACTTATGGTCATTCCAAAACACATCACCTAACATTAAATCTACAATTAAACAAAGACTAGAAGATCAGTTTTAACAGTCATGGACAGGAAAGGTAAACGATTCGCCGAAAGCCCTGAATTATCGCCTGTACAAGACATCACACAATTTCGAACACTACCTTAACGTACTTGATGATAAAGATATAATAACAATGTCGCGGTTTAGGACAATGAACAATAAACTGCCGATTGAAAATGGCAGATGGCAAAACATTCCCCGAGAACAGAGAAAGTGTCCGTTATGCAGAGTTGCGATAGGTGATGAATACCACTATGTAATGGAATGCAGCAGTCTCCTGACAGATAGAACACTACATATTGACAATAAATACCTAACGAACTGTAATGTTATAAAATTTAATACTATTATGAACCAAAAACAGAAATCGAAACTCCGAAAATTGTGCCAATTTATTAGAATTATAAATGACAAACTGGATTCTCTCTGATGTTAACCTGTCGGCTATACTGATCATACCGTTGTAAAAAAACTCATATTTAATGCTTCCTCAACAAATGTACTTATATGTTATGTAACGTAAACTAATGTGTTTTTCTGTATACCTTTGTCCAACTTAGGTGATACCAGAATAAATGATATATATCATACGAATTTACCGACATTCATAGAGACAAAATGACACAACTTTGAAAAATTCTTGTGACGAAACTACATTTCGGAACACGTTAAAAATTGGATACCAAGAAAGCTACATTATTAAGGTTTGATATATATTTTTTTCAAAAAAAAAAAAATATGCAGTCAAATGTGGCAGTTTTTTACACACCCCTATGTTGAACAATAGGTTGTTCAATTAACAACATGTTTGGCAATTAAAAAATCATATATTAACAAATTTAGCTTTAACATATACTTTAATTATAGTGGTTGTATAAAAGTTATATAATGGTTTTGTGTTTTAAGAGATATTCATCCCTATGCATATCGGGTTTCATGCGTAAATTGTCTCTCCTGTTTTTAGACCTTTTCTATCTCTTTCATAAGAAGAGTGACTTTTCTATTGTTCTAGTGTCACTGGAAATCCCACTGGGAAGACACATTTTCGTGCAGTTTGTATAAAGTAAAAAAAAAAGGGTTTTAACTAACAATCAAGTCAAAATGTCTGCTTCAAAATTAAAAGGAGATTTTAACTAGTCTAAAAGTAAAAAAAGAAGGGAAACATGTACATTACGCTTACAATATGGTTAATCCCTTTATATTCGAGGTCAAAAGTGAGACTTATATTGCAATTTAATGATCATTAAATGTAAGTCCTAACTAAATACACAATCCGTGAAAAGGAGAAACCATAAATTTACCGACAAACATAAAAACAACTGAATGCAAGCTCATAATATTTCGAAAAACACAATTAGAAAACAATTTACAGACAATTATACAAAAATCAACCCAATACAAGCCAAATTAATAATGAACCCAGAAAGTAATCATTTTTTAATGATTTATACAAATTATAAATATAAGACAAAGTCGATCATGATAAACGATATTTATCAAACAAATTAAGTTTTTTTTCTACACATTATTTAATTTTATAATTTGTAAATAATATTTTCGGAAGGAGTGTGTACACCTGGGCACAGGACGTTTGCGCTTTTTTACCTGTAAAACGATAGGACATTTGCGCTTCAAATACTGTAGACATTTGCGCTTTTAATTTTGATTCACCTATATTAAATTGACCGGACATTTGCGCTTTTTACCTATAGTCGACTACCTGTCATCTTAATGAGAAGTAAGCATTACGTAAATAAATTTGAGGTAGGGACAATTTGTCGGCAATTTGTTTCATTCGATAAGATAGGTAAATCATGTTTTAAATAGCCCGATAGATGCTATTTATAGTACATAAAAATACGTCACATCATTTATTTTCATACCTTGAACAGGTATTCCTACAAAAACAAGGCCATGACTATTGATTTTTTAATATTGATTTTATTTTATTATAAACATCCTTTATGCAAGGTGCCATACCATGTAACTTCTCAAGGAGCCAAGTAATATCGAACTAATTCAAATCGTGATTTTCTCATTCTGAATATGTATATCTGTTACACAGTATTTGTCCTGGTCTTTTAAGGCTTTATCGTCTATAAGATTAGACAAGAAAATACATGTACATGTATATATTTTAACCGGAGAACATCTTACATCAGTTGGTCATAGATCACCCTGTGTTACTACTTCATGTTGTATTGCCTTTTCTGTAATTTTAACAAATCGGCCCTTCGTTGTGATACAGATGCAACAGCTTCTTGATGTTTTACCTACAATCACGATTTGTAGTGTAATTGATTTGTTCTGTTATGTTTTTTTATTTCTCTGATGAGTTATGTACCCGTGTATAGACGGTGGTAAAAATTTCAGTACTAGTATCTTTACAGTTTGTGATTTGGCGACAAAATTGTTGTTAACTGCATTTGTTACATATAATACCATGTTCAAAAAAGGTTTCGACGAAATGTGTTTTGTTGTTATGAAAATTGTATACAATGGCCTTATTTTAAGTTATGTGTATATTACACCCGCAACATGTAGGCTTAATTTCTATAGAATTAATTATCGTGTTATTGGTTATGTACAGGCACCTACATCAGTTTGACGGCAGTTGTCCCTTGGATATATGTAATAACGTAAACACATGAATAGAAAGTAATTCAAGAGTATGGACAGTCATAGGATTGCACACAATAAGCGATACATTGTTTTTTCTTTGATACACGTAAAATTATTTACTAGTACACTAACTGAATAGTCAAAATGAACCAAAATGACTCTATGAATCAAGCAAACAACCGAAAACATATGATAGAAACTTTAAAATTTAATATAACAACACAAAAAAATGCAAAAGTTCTGATCGAGGTTCGAACCCTTTCTTCAAAACCGTCATTTCTTAGTAGTTCTGTGCTCTACTGGTGGAGCTACGGCGATTCTTATCATTATTACTCTTATTTAGAAGCTATATTGGTACAATTTATCGATGTTACAATTTTTTCTTTAAAAAGTTGTTTTTTATGTAATAAGGACACACTAAACCAATTTCATTTTTGAAGTAAAAAGTAGTATGAATAACAACAGTCATAAAAAGCATAACTTTCCTTTGGTTTGAAATGTCCTTTATGGGGGATTCCCTGTTTTTTCCACAGAAAAACATCCGAAAATCCGGATATTGGACTTTCATCCTTGTTTAGGGTTAAATTAACTATTGATCACACATATCATACTATATGTAAATCGAGATATTGATCAAAAAGCATTTTTATTTTTGGTTTTTATAGGAAATTTTACTCTGTTGGCACTTTTTGAAATTGGCCCTTCTGTGAAAAAAATCCTCGGCATATTGGCCCTACCTCTTTAACTTATATTTGTCATTTATTTAGTTAGTTCACATTTACCCAGTTTTGAACATGGATTTTAAAGGTATAGTGACAAATAAAGAAAAAAAATGTATATCTATATGTCTTGATGAATTTTTATATCCTTTCGACCAAACCCTAAAAAATGGAGACCTTTCATGGAGATGTACCGTTAAAAATTGTAATGCAAGAATTAAAACGGACAATGGGACTTCTAATATTTTGAGTCAGAAAAATTATCATAATCATTAACAATGAGACGACAAAAAAATTGAGCGCCACAGAGTGTATGCAAAACGAAAGGCTGCTGACGACCTCACACAGAAACCATCAAAAATCATTCGTCCTGGATTGAAAGATGTTGGTGCATGAGGATTCTTTACATCCTAAGGATTTAAAGTCTGTTTCAAAGGCAAAGTATAGAGTGAGAAGAAAATCTCACCCGAATGTGCTTAAGTCAAGAGAAGAGGTTCACACTCTCTTTGAAGGTTTCTGTACAGACCTCAAAATTCGAAAATTTTCTTCAAGTCAACGACGGAGCAAATGGAATAATCATTTTTACATGTACAACCAATTTAGAATGCTTGTGTTATGTTTAAGAAATTTTTATGGATTGACCATTTAAATTTTGCCCTAAATGTTTTAAGCAGCTCTATATCATTCATGGATTTAAAAATGGGAACTATATTCCCCTTGTATTTATTCTGTTGACATAGATATACCAAAAAAAGCGCAAATGTCCTATGTAAAAAGCGCAAATGTCCTATGTAAAAAGCGCAAATGTCCTATGTAAAAAGCGCAAATGTCCTATGTAAAAAGCGCAAATGTCCATTTTTAAAAAGCGCAAATGTCCTATGTTTTGAAGCGCAAGTGTCCACAAAAAAAAACGCAAATGTCCTATGAAAAAGCGCAAACGTCCCGTGCCGGTACACCTGTGGTGTAACTACTTCGTGTGTACCAGGTGTCAAATAAAACTCATTTTAACAGGTTGTGATTTACCTGACCATCGGATAATTCAAGCCGAATATACATGTCACACTGTGACATTATGTCTCCGAGACATGTGTATATTTAATAGAAACCCATTATGAAACAATCAAATAAAATTTACTCTGATACAAGACATACAATTTATTACGTATTAATTATTTAATATCGTATTTTTAAAACAATATCAAATAATGTCTCTTTTTCAATAATTAATACAAATAATCAAAATTAAAATGACATTGAAATACATAATTACGTATGAACTAAAATTATTCAATTAATTATGTTAAATTTAACACTGAAACAGTTAATTCATGCTTCAACTTCACCAATTCTTCGAGTACCTTTAATACTTTGATAAAGACTCTATAAACCACAGAAATCTCGCGAGATTTAAATCTGGCCGAGTGAAATCACGGGATTTCGCCGAGTTGCCAATCTCTTGTATTATATGTCTCTGGTATCATAAAAGAGGGACGAAAGATACCAAAGGGACAGTCAAACTGATAATATTAAAAGAAGATGCGGTATAATTGCCAATGAGACAACCGTCCACAAGAGACCAAAATGACACAGACATTAGCAAATATAGGTCACCGTACGGCCTTCAACAATGAACAAAGCCAATACCACAAAGTCAGCTATAAAAGGCCCCGAAATGACAATGTAAAACAATTCAAACGAGAAAATTAACAGCCTTATTTATATATAAAAAAGGAATGTATGTCGAATTTTATTTAAAATCTTTATATAAGATACGGACTTGAACATTGCATTATATGTGGGCAACCATCAGGTATTTCCAACCGTGACCTCCAACACCAATTGTTAAACTTTCTAAAATTGCTCCATTTTTAATCAATTAATGAATTATGGACCTTCTATTTCGAATTTTTGGTAAAAATATTTTTGATTTTTCTATATCTAAAATACGGACTTTGTCATAACCTTAAATTGGTCGTACCTTTTATATATCCACAATTACCTTCAGACTCTTGTCATAACTTAATGAATCTTTTTTCAGATTCCTTATCATTTAATTCAATTGTGCACCTCTTATTTTGATTTTTCGAAAATTCAGCAGTCTTCTATTTCCCTGATAAGGACTTTTCCACTACCTTATTGGGTGGTACTCATTTACTATACGCAACTTTCAAAAACTTACCATATATTAATAAAACTTCCTCATATTCGTTATTGAATGATGCCCCTGTGCACCTTTGATTTATTTTTTTTGGTGGTTTATTTTTTTTCCAAAACATGGACTATAGAAGTGGCGGGGTATAATTTCGTTAATTTTTTCCTCAATACCTAAAGTTTTTAAACAAAGCTATAGTTGTTTATGTTTGTGTCATATTGGTCTTTTTGTGGGTAGTTGTCTCATTGGCAATCATACCACATCTTCTTTTTTTATATTTTCTCTATCTATTATTTGTCATTTTAAAAGAGACAAGCTTGATGTATGTTATCACCAATTGGTCAACGGCAGACGGTGTAAATAGTCCTTAAAAATGTAATAGTTAAACAGATTGTTCATTTTTGTCTGGTTTTGTGCACTGTAATATATGTATCCCGATCAAAGGGCCATTTTGTTGACAAACTTGTCTGGTCACAAACTTCTTAACTTGATTATCAAATGTTTTAGAACTGCCATTTGATGGCTTATGATGTCATGATTTTTATCGTCATTGTAATCTGAAAATTTAAAGGTATGATAAAAAAGACCTCCGATTAAAATTTTATCTGTTGTACCTTCCGAACAAATAACTTAAGTTACTTAAGATTATCAGCATCAGTTATGTGCCTGTTTATGTCATGGATTGTCTGAATGCAACAGAAAACTTATTGGACCGTTGTTCTTTTTTCGGAAGAATACGTGAGTTGTTCATGCAGTAATGCTGTTGATCAGAAAAGGGTTGTGAGATACTGCAATCACCACTTTGTCCTCATGTAAACTCTCTTTTTGAAAGATATCCCACATCCTCTCTATCATCTGCGGATGCACGTAACGGTCATGTTCTTTAAGGCAACTTATGTTGAAATCTTATGTGCCATAATTAGTGAAAACTGCTTATCTTTTATGATACCATCTGGTGTTTTCAGAAGATGCTATTTAGAAGATTTGTTCCCTTTTACAAATATATTGCTCCGATTTTGTGTTGACTCAAATTTATATTCATTATAATTATTGTTTTAAATGGTGTTTAGATATAAATGAGAACAAGACCAGAGTTATGATTTTTAATAAAGCAGGGAGACATTTTAATCTCCCTTTTTACCTAGGTGAAAAAGCTATTGGTTGTACATATAAAACTTGTTTGGCTTTATAAATATTTTGGTTTGAGCGTCACTGATGGGTCTTATGTAGACGAAACGCGCGTCTGGCGTACTAAATTATAATCCTGGTACCTTTGATAACTATTGTACAAAAAATTATAAATATTTGGGCATCACTTTTATACCCAATGGAATTTTTTTTCAATGTAAAGATGAACTGTACAAAAAGTCTATGAAATCATGTTTTAAATTATAACAATGTATGTCATCGTCAAACCCTAGTATTTCAACTTTACTTCATTTATATGACCATACTGTAACACCAATTTTAACCTATGGATGTGAAGTCTGGGGTATGTTTTCTTCAAACTCAGCTGCATGTGAGAAAAATGATCAATATATTTTAGAAAAGGTGTTTTCAAATGATACATCTGAATTACAGCGCATGTGTGAAATAAAATGTCGACTATTTTTTCGCTCCTCAAATTTTGAATTTCAAAATGGATTATGATGTGTTTATATGTGGTTTTGACAAAAACATTTAATTCATTCTGGTGGAAAATAAATAGACAGTCTTTATGAATCCAAAGAAAAGTGATAAACAAAAAAGGAAAAGGAATAAATCAAACGAACAGAACACAAGTGGTGAGAAACCAAATAAAAGGAAATCGAATGGTACTCACACTGATAGTAACAGAGGTCGGTCATTTAAAGACGTATCAACCGTATCATATACGTTGACGTATCTGCATCTGCAGATATACCAAAAAACAGTATAATTTATTATGATCCCGAGCTTTAATTTTGTGTACTTTCAATAATGCAAATGGGCGACTGATTAATTTCTAATATAATAGTAATTTACAAAACAATTAGGAAATATCGATTTCTTTGTGGAATATGTAACCCTACTTTTAAAGATATTCCGGATAGTTGGAACAGTTTACAGGCATGATAGGAGTGAATACGGTAAAATCGTTTGTTTGTGTATGAACTTGTTCTCACATAGAAATCAAATTGTTAATTGACAAATAGAGTGATACTCAGTACTTTACTATTACCTTTTATGATAAAATCGCAAATGAACAATATTCAAAGTTCCTTTAATACATGTATACAAGTAGTACATTTGATTTTTTTTTGTGTTTATTCATATAAGATCTTGAAATATTTTTTTAACTAGATTATTAAAGGATTGTGTACGATATTCGTGTACCTGCCCTACATTGGCTCATTTTTAAAAGTGGTTGACAGAACCCCTTATTATTTTTTTTTACAAAACACCACTACACAATTATTGAAAGTGTATGTTTGATTGTTTCGAAGAGATTTCAATTAGGTTTTTTTTTAAATGAAGCATGGTCTTATTAATAAGCTCGGGATCACATAATATTTTTTTATATATCTGCAGATGCGGATACGTCAACGTATACGATACGGTTGATACGTTTGTAAATGACCGACCTCTAATAGTGTAACAAAAAGTGTAAACAAAAGTAAGAATCTTAAATCTACTGACAATCCAATTAAACCTGTGTCAAACATGTCGATACAAAGTACTCCTGTTCACGAATCTCCAATGGTCGAACATAATAGAAATTATCAGCAATTCCATAACATTCAGAATCCAAACTTCTTGCAAACCTCGCCAACACCATCAACCCTAGGTTTTTTTCCTGGTACCCCTCAAAATACTTACATGCAGCCAATGATGCACTCGAATATGAACCCAGCTTTCATAGATAACGGAGGGAAAATTGATCTTTTAACCCAAAAAGTAGACATGATATGTGAGAAAATATCAAACATTGACAAACTTACCGAAAAACTTAACAAATTTGATAAAACGGTAAACAGTATGGTTAAAGGTATCGAGAGTATCAATAAACGAGTCGACGAGGTTGAAAAAGGTTTGAACTTTATCAATGCAGAATTCGAAAATAACAAAAAGGATGTCCGAGAAGTAAAAAAAAACCTGACAGAGATCCGCTCTGAAAACGAAGAAGCAACCAAAACTATTGATAAACTACGAACAGATTTCGAAGATCTCTAGATCTCCAAACTAGGTCGATGCGGGAGAATTTGATTTTTACGGGTATCCCAATGTATGACGAGTCTGAACAGTCGGAGAAAACAGAGAAAATTATCGAAAATTTTATGACAGTGGAATTAAAAATGGAATCATTACCGAAATTTCATCGAGCTCATCGTTTCGGTAAAAAATTCACCGAAAAAAATCCTGACGGTTCTATTAAATTTGTTACTAAACCAATAGTATGTAGATTTGTAAATTTCAAGCAACGAGAACTCGTACGGAAAGCAGCTATAGAATTAAAAGACACAAAATACGGCATAAACGAACAGTTTCCGAAGGAGATAAACGACCGTAGGAAGGCACTATGGCCCCACTTTCAAGAGGCACGTCGTCAAAGGAAAAAAGCTTTCTTCAAGAGGGACCGCTTATTTATTGAAGGGAACGAATTTACACCAAAAGACACCACCAAAGAAATGGACACTAACGATAGACAGACACGTTCACGCCACCAATACAACGAACAAGGAGCTCGACCGAGAGAATTCAACCAGTCGAAATTTTCACAACCCCGTAGAGGACCCCGAAAAGGACAGAACTAGGAATACCGTGGAGGATTGGAAAGTACCGTTAGAAATGACCAGTGTAAACAAACTAGCGACCTTCACTCTTGTTCATTACCTGTAAATAAAGATATTGATGTTCACAACAAAACTATTGAAATCCTTTCATTAAATGTATGTGGTATAAAAACAAAACTTTTGTATCCTGAATTTAAGTCATTATTAGATAACCATGATAATGTATGTTTAACAGAAACAAAACTAGATGATGTAGACGAAATAGATTGTGATAATTTTATTTTTCATTATAAAAACAGAAAGAAGCTAGCAAATCACAAATCTGGTGGTATTGCTTTGGGTTTTAAAAAATACTTAGACAAGTATATTAAATATATTCAGTCAGACTGCCAATTTGTACTTTGGTTTAGTATAGACAAAAAAGTTTTAGATTTACCAAAAGACGCTATTTTTGGAATTATATATATCCCACCGATAAATACTTCATATACATCAGAAGATGCATTTACTGAAATTGAATTTGAATTACAAAATTTTTGTAGTAAAACAAACTATATTACTATGCTTGGTGATTTTAATAGCCGCACGGGAAATTTGTCTGATTTTTATAACATTGATAAAGATAGTTCTTTTGAAAATAATTTCACAGATTATAATGAATTAAGTGATGTTGATGTTTTAGATGAACTTGGTATACCAAGACTGAGAAATAGTATAGATACTGTAGTAAATGGGTATGGAAGAAAATTTATTGATTTTTGTAAAAATAACAGAATGTTTATTCTTAACGGTAGACTGGAAGAAAACAAAACAGGTAGTCCAACTAGTAGAAATTCTAGCGTTATTGACTATGCGTTGAGTTCTACTCATTTTTTATACAACATTTGTAAACTTGAAGTGTTAAATTTTTGTAAACTATTTTCAGATGTACACTCACCTTTGCCTCTTCAATTGTATACAAATAATGAAATACAAGACAAATTGTTAACAGAAACACTTTGTTGTGGTGACGAAAGAGTAAATAAATGGAAAAATGAAAAATGTAATGAGTATAAGAACAATATAGATAGAAATAAGGTTGATGATATATGTAATAGATTGTCTGAATATGTAAATGATGTAAATAATGTTACTAAATATGATATGAATAACATTGTTACTGATATTTGTGATACTTTAACCGAATCTGCCAAGGCAACATTCGGAACTTCGACATTTAATAAAACTATTTTTAAGTGCTCAAAGAACCAGTTTAGTAAAGACTGGTACAATAAAGATTGTAAAAAAGCGCAACGAGAATTTAGAAAATCTCAGAGGTTATACAAACATTATGGGTCGAACATTTTTAAAGAACGACTTAGACAAAGTGAATTGCATTATAAAAAAGTTATGGATGTTAATATCAAGAATCATAATACTGAAATGAGTAAAAAGATGAAGGGATTGAAAACAAAAAATCCAAAAGAATTTTGGAAATTGTTCAATAGAGGTAGAAAAAGAGAGAAAAGCAATATTTCACTGCAAAATTTATTTGATTTTTTCAAGGACTTAAACAAAAATAAGTTCGAAAATGAGTTTTTGATAGAAAACGATGTAAATTCTGATACAGTTAATGAAAATTTGAATTGTCCAATAACCCGGGAGGAAATTTTGAAAGCTGTAAAAAAAGCTAAAAATAACAAATCACCGGGTGAAGACCAAGTAATTAATGAATATATTGCTTCTTCTCTTGATTGTATGGTTGATATTTATGTATATTTATTTAATATTGTATTTGATACGGGAATCTTGCCTGAGGCTTGGCTTATTGGAAATGTAATACCTATTTTCAAAAACAAGGGGAGTAAATTAGACGCCAAAAATTATAGACCGATTACACTTTTGTCTTTTCTTGGGAAAGTTTCACGTCAATTCTTAACGACAGACTTGGGGATTTTATTGAAAATTATAACATCTTAAACGAAAACCAAGCAGGTTTCCGGCAAGGTTATTCCACAACAGATCATGTTTTTCATTACATGCTTTATTTGAATTATTGCGTGTGAAAAAGAAGAAATTATTTTGTGTATTTGTCGACTTCGAAAAAGCTTTTGATTTTATCCATCGAAACTCATTATTTATTAAACTGATATTAAACCATGTGAACGGAAAATTTCTAAGAATTATTAAAAATATGTATGATGATGTCAAATCTAAAATTGTTCATAATTCAGAAGTTTCTGATATTTTTGCTTGTGAAACAGGAGTTAGACAAGGGGAAAACCTTTCTCCTTTGCTTTTCTCCCTGTATCTAAATGATTTACAAGAATTTTTAGAAAACTCTAATATTGAAGGAATTCAGTCTGTAACAAAAGATATTGAAAATGAACTTTTTGTATATTTTAAATTTTTTCTGTTATTGTATGCTGATGATACAATACTACTTTCTGAATCTAGCCATGATTTACAATGTATATTGGACAAATTTTCAGAGTATTGCAAACAATGGAAATTGAAAATTAATATAAATAAAACGAAAATTATGATATTCTCAAAAGGTAGAATACCTAGAAACTTATTATTTAATATAGATGGAAATGAAATTGAGATAGTCAGTAGTTATAAATATCTTGGTATTGTATTTTCTAGAAGTGGCTCATTTCTTTCCACCAGAAAATATCTTCGTGACCAGGCGATTAAAGCAATGTATGCTGTGATAAAAAAATCCAGATTAAATAACTTGTCGATCGAGTGCCAGCTCGATATGTTTGATAAGGCTATTGTTCCTATACTAACTTATGGGTGTGAGATATGGGGATTCGAAAATTTAGACATTCTTGAGAGAGTTCATTTGCGTTTTTGCAAACATATATCGAGGTTAAAAAATTCGACCCCCAATTTTATGGTCTATGGGGAATTGGGAAGATGTCCCATTTCTGTTACCGTCAAGTCACGTATGATTAATTTCTGGTGTCGTTTACAAGAAGGAAAAGAGAGCAAAATATCATGTTTATTATATAAGCTGTTATATGTAAATTTTTATAACTATGGTTATGATAGTAAATGGATATTATATATAAAGAAAATTTTTGATGACTGTGGAATGTCAAATATTTGGCAAAGTCACAACTTATTTGAGAAACGTAGGGTTGTATTGAGTGTTCAGCAAAGATTAAGAGATCAGTTCATTCAAGAATGGTCAACAGAAATGAACACTTCGCCCAAGGGGCTGTGTTATAGATTGTACAAAAATGTTTTTAAATTTGAACACTATTTATCAGTTCTACCATTTAATTTATTAATTACCTTATGTAAATTTAGATGTGGGAATAACCGTTTGCCCATTGCGACGGGAAGGTGGCGCAACATACCAAGATCTGAAAGATTGTGTCACCTTTGTGGCTCAGCTGACATTGGTGATGAATACCATTATATCATGTCTTGTAATTATTTCAAAGATGAAAGATGCAAATACTTACCTCATTATTGTATCAAAAATATAAATGTTATCAAATTCAAACAAGTATGTTCAACCCAAAATATTGTTGAACTTGAGAAACTTTGTAGATTTATTAAATCTATTTCTGTGAAAGTCTATCCTCCTGGTTAATACAACTATATGTTTATTTATCATTTGTGTAAATATTTATCATATTAATTTTGTATTTCACACATGCTATATCTTATATATTAGTCCAGCAGCTAAGTCCAATATTTTGGGACAATTGATCACTTTGTGGTAAAAGCATGAAACTTTGCACAGTGTTAGTTATGATGCTTATAAACATTTTTGGATATGGAGCCATCAAAAAAAAATTCCACAATGGCCGCCAATTTCAAAATGGCCGCCAACAGTCATGAAGCAGAGTCCAAAAATATAGTTTAATTTAACATTTGAAAATAAAAGTACAAAACTTTGCATATTGCTAATTATGATGATTATTAATCTTTTCTGAATATGGAACAATAAAAAAAAATCAAAAATGGCCACTAATTTCAAAATGGCCACCAACAGTCATGAGGCAGAGTCCAAAAATATGGTATAATTTATCATTTGAAAATAAAAGCAAAAAACTTTGCATATTACTAGTTATGATGCTTATCAATCTTTAATGAATATGGAACAATCAACATAATTCCATAATGGCCGACAAATTCAAAATGGCCGTCAAAAGTCTTATTATCAGAAACTATATCGTGTATATCTAGAAAGCTATTAATAATCAACAAATATTTGTGCTTTGCAAAACTTTCAGGATTTCAGGTCGTCAAATATTAAATTACATACTTTTTGTTTGTCTTTTTAAATTTTTCGATTCAAGCGTCACTGATACGTCATTTGTAGACGAAACACGCGTCTGGCATACAGAAGTTATATACAAGGAATATATAAACTAATTTACGATCATATTTCTTACAACATGGCTACTGAAAAGACGTTCAGGGTATCAAGTGTAGAATATGACAAACCAACTAAGTTAAATAATATTGATTGGGCAAATTGCATCCTATGCCAAGAAATAATAGATGAAAAACGTATATGCCCATTTGATTCTAAACGTCTCAATGTTGGTGCTGGTTATCAATCTTTAGCTGACAATATTTAGAAGTTTCATGAATTACGATTGATGCCTGAAGGCATTAATGTGTGCATTGAAAACTTATATTTAGATGAGGGATCTGGAATAGCACAGTATTTCATTGACCAAAAGGCATGTTGGCACAAATCTTGCAACTTTAAACTGAACAGGACAAAGTTGGATAGAGCAGAAAAACCAACCTCACATGAGAGAATAGATGATAAAGCAATCACATCTAAAAGAAAACTAGACATAGCTTCTCCGTTCAGTCCACCAGTAACCCATCTGTGTGCTTTTTCTGTAATGAAAATGGCCAAGAAGCCTTTCCTGAGTCCTCAACGTTTGGACAGGATACACGTGTGAGAGAATGAGCAGTAAAATTAAATGACACGTTGTTACTTGCAAAGTTAAGTGCTGGTGATCTAATTGCAAAGGAAGCAAAGTACCACTCTAAATGTTTTGTTTCCTTATATAATCGTGCATCTCAAATTGAAATGAAAAATGACAATGTCGAATCTAAGAAGGAAAGTCAAATCCATGGTATTGCATTTTCAGATTGTCAGATCTATGTAAACTTTATACGGAAAGAATAACATGTCTAGGTGCAGATGTTTCATCTCGAGTTAATAGTACACGACTAAAACACAGAATTGTAATTTCCCTAACTTAGATGCTTACAAACAAGGACTTGAAAACATTCTTGCTTTCAAAGATGACATTGGTCCTGCATTGAAGAGAGTCTGCTTAGAAGACTTTGATAATGAGTTTGTCAACATATCAAAGCAGCTACGTTTGTTCGTAAAGATATTTTCGCATCAAATTCAGAATTTAAAGGAACCTTCCCAAAGGGATATCAGGAAATTTATGTACCCCAGTGATTACTTACTTTGGTCAGTATGATTCAATTTGGACCCAACATTCAGGATCGTTTATATTCTCAGTCGACATTAACAATAGCACATCTTCTGATGTATAGTTGTACAAAGAAACTATCCAACCGTCACATGAAAGATCATGAACCTCCAGTTTGTGCTGATTTGGGAATCATGATCCATGTAAGACTAGCAAACGTGATCTAGTAGATACTTTCTTCAATCTTGGACTGTCTGTCTCCTACGACCGAGTGTTAGAAATTTCTACTTCCATGGCCAAGGATGCTTGTCGTCGTTATGTCAAAGAAGGTATTGTTTGCCCTACCAATCCACTACAAAATGTATTTACTTCATCTGCTGTAGACACCATTGATCACAATTCAAGCAGTATCTCGTTAAAAGATTCATTCCATGGTACAGGTATATCTTTATTCCAACATATTTCAGAGGATGTTCAAGGCTTTGTTCAAACATTTGACCAATCTGAACCTATGTTGAAATGCCAGTCAAAGAGAGTGTCTCTTTTACCAGAGAGTTATTCAAATCTTCCACCAGCTGTACTAATATTCATCAAACCAGATATCCCATTAGTTGAAGGAGAACTTTCAATTGATATGTCCTCATTCCCAGCTGCATTAAAAGGGGAATTCAAATGGCTGAACAGCTGTGGATAGGTTTTGGCACGGGAAAGAACTTTCTATATATTTCAATTCATGGATTGTGCCTTGCTCTAGGACCATTGAAATTGAAAGTCTTTCCACTGTTCCATTCATTTACCGGTTGTGACACAGTCTCAGCTTTTTCTGGGAAAGGTACGAAATCAGCTTGGGATACATGGTTCGTATATGAGGAGTTGTCAGAAGCATTTCTGCAGGTTATTGAAAATCCAAATGAAGTGGAAATTTTAAAAGTGTTAAAAGTAATAGAACGATATGTTGTGCTTTTGTATGATCGGTCTAGTACAGCTAATATGGGGAATGAGTTTAGAAAACAGTTATTCATGCAGAAGACAAGAACAATTGACAATAATCCTCCATCACGAGATGCACTTCTTCATTGAACATACAAAACGTGCAGCTTACCAAGGTAGTGTTATTTGGCGCAATTGTTTAGTTGCAAATTCAAGTATGCCATCACCAGATTTATTTGGTTGGTAAAAACTTGATGGTACTTGGGTACCATTCTGGTCTGTGCTTGCTGAAGCTTCAATGTCATGCCAAGAGTTCATCCACTGTGGATGTAAGAAAGGATGTATAGGAGCATGTAAATTCTTGAAAGCAGCATTAAAATGCACAGCATTATGCAACTGCTCACCGGACTGTGAAAGAGAAACTGATCGTGACTGTGCTTTCTTATGATTTCCCTGCATTTGTATCATATTTTAATTATAATTTTAATCTGTTGTTATGTTAAATAGTTACTTGTGAGTTTTATTTTATTTCTTATCTCATTTCTAAAAAAGAAATACTCTTTGCACTGATTCAATACTGCATATGTTGGATTTTTTTCATTTCAGGAAAATTGTGAAATTTTCTAAGGTCATTACCTGTAACTGTGAAAAATAAGAACTCGTCGAAGACGCCATTTTGAACTGTATCAGCCATTTTTATTTCATAGTTAATGTCACCTGTAACATTAAATAATAATATGTTTGTATATACGTGCTTGTATTGAAATAAAGTATCCATTATTTTTTAATCATTTGTATACCATATTGAAAAACAAACGTCAAATTTGTACATGTTAAACGGCGCCATTTTGAATATTGCCGCCATTTTGAAAATATTATCTATGCACCCAGGCATTAATGATACATTGTAGGTCTTTGTCGATATCAAATGATCAGTTTCGCGGATTTGGTAACTTTCTATCACACAATGATGGTGTAAACATACGAATACTGTCAAACTTAGACATTTTGACGCGTCATTTTGAATTTGGACGCCATTTTGATAATTTCTGTATTATAAGGTTTAAAAAAAATAATAATTGACATATCTTAATTGTATTTCCTTAAGTTTGTGACATCTTCTGAACACATTAAAATTAGAAGACTTCATCAAGTGAATTATGTTATACTAATGTCGGCCATCTTGAATTTGGCGGCCATATTGGATTTTTTTTTCGTGGCTCCATATCTGAGTTTTGTCTATACCCCTTAATCTTTCACTATGCCAAGTTTCATGCTTTTACCATAAAGTGATCAATTATTCTGATATCCGCTGTACTATATGTTATATATATTATTGTAATATATATCTTCTCTGTAACTATGTATTTGGTTTATGAGAATAAAGATCATTCATTCATTCTGAAAAATCACATATCAAATTTATGAAATATGTTCTTGGTGTAAATAAAATATTCCAATAATCTTGCTGTGACTTCTGAACTAGGGAGATACCCAATGTATTTTTATATTATATTAGCAATGTTGAAATATTATTATATTATTATTATAATTATATCGATAATTCTAAGAACATGTTATTATATGATGCATATTTATGTAGTAAAGAACTTCACAATAATAAAGTGAATACATGGGTTTCAAGTATAGACTGTATTTTAAAAAAGCTGGGCATACAAACATGTAATTTAAAAACCAGTATCTACTCTTTCACAAAATATATCAAAGATAAGCTATATAAATACTATCTCCATTTCTGGAAGGAAAATAGAAATAAAGTTTTACAATCAGATCAAGGTAAACTTACTACCTATTTTTCCTTTAAAACTCTATTTTGTTTTGAAAAATATTTTGATCTTAAAGATTTCAGATTAAGACAATCAATCTGTATAATAAGAATAAGCGCTCATCCATTAAGGATTGAGACTGATAGATATGTCAAACTTTATGTGAATAGGACACTTTGTAACTGAATGTCCACTAATTATTGATAACAGAAATGAGTTTTTTACTGAAATTTCTCTTAATTGTAATAATTTTCAATCTTTAGACAATTTTTCAAAGTTTTTATGGCTATTTACACAAGAAAATTTAAATGTGTATAAATTTTTAGGAAAGTATTTATCTAAAAATCTAATAGTTTAAAGATGTAAATTGTATTATCTGGTTATGTCCTGGCCTTTTATAGCATTTTTAATGCTGTTTTCTTCAGTATATTATATGTCTCTAATTTATGTCTAATCTTACGTTCTTGTATGGGTTTATTCCTTGAATGCCAACATTCTTTGATCTTCCGACCTGTAAAATTATGTTGGCATTCGATGAATAGGTTTTAGTTTAAACATATTTTATTTGCTCAAAGCGAAAAAGGATCAGACACAAGTAAAACATACTTATAAAGTCTTCTCCACAATACAATATATATAACAATACAAATTGAACATGAGCATGCATCATATAATATAAACAACATAAATATTACTAATCTATACTGAAAAAAGTAGAGGGAATGAGGAAAGAACGACAGAGATTAGGTTGATGATGATGATGTGCGTTTTACCTATGTTGATACTATACTACGAGGAATTGTTTTGATCTCTTTATAAAATTGAATACTTGTTTAAGAATTTGCACATTTTGATCATAGGAAAGAGTTTCTTTTCCAAAAACCAGTAGTGTTCAGTCCAAACCGCAGCCTTCGGGAAGCCAATTTAAATAGAAAGGACAATCAAAGAAAAAATGGTGCATGTCCTCAATATCCAAACCACATTTACATGTTGGATCAGATATAATGTTAGCTCTAAACAAGTCACAATTCAAGAACGATGCCGAACATCTAAATTGGGTTAATATTATGTTCAATTTTCTTGGACCATATAAATAATGTTTTAAAATAGATTGATTCTCATTTCGAATTTCGTAGTTTTTTAATTCTACTTTGAATTTTGATAACGAGTCTACAGTTCGAACTGATATGTTCAAATTATTCCAAAGTTTAATTGTTGATGGGATAAAGGATTGGGAAGTCAGTGTCAGCCTGCAAAATGGTAAAATGATATCTTGTCCATTTCGCAAGGGATATTGTGTTGTACTTTGAATTTTAGGGGGCACAAGGTTACATAAATATTCAGGGGCATTATTATTCTGAATTTTATAAAATAATTGTAGTTTTCTTCTCTTTCTTCGTTCCTCTAAAGTTTCCCAACCAACCTCTTTTAAGACAGTCTCAGAGTGTGTGTAAACAGGCAAACCTGTTACAATTCGTGCAGCTTCAAGTTGTAGCTGTTCTAATTTAATTGAATAACCTTTTCCGCAATTGTCCCATACTTCAGTTGCATATTCAAAAATTGGTCTAATAAATATTAGATATAATTTTTCCAAATTTTGTCGGCTAAGTTGATATTTGAGTTTTCGCAGTATATTCAGATGTTTTTTAACACTATTTAATATATTTTCAACATGGTTGTTCCATTTTGCGTCACTTCTAAATGTAACCCCTAGAGGCTTATGAGATCGCACAATTGGTAATTTTTTGTTGTTCATAGTAAAACTATGGTTTTTTATCTCATTGTTTGAAAACATCATAATTTCTGTTTTTTTCAGGATTGAAAGACATAAGCCACTTTCTTGACCATTCATCCAGCTGTCTTAGGTCACGAATAACAACTGACTGTATAAGTTCTTCGTCATGACCCGAGTAGCTGAACGAAGTGTCATCTGCAAATAGTCTGCATAAAGAAGTTAACTGTTCAGCAATATCGTTAATATATATGATAAACAATAAAGGACCAAGAACGGATCCTTGGGGTACACCAGCTGAAACATTGCAAACAGTAGAGGATGATTCATTAATGACAACCTTTTGTTTTCTTTGGTATAGGTAGCTAGTGAACCAATTTAAAAGATTTCCCTCAATGCCATATGCTTTCATTTTATGTAGTAAGCCAATATGCCAAACTTTGTCAAAGGCCTTCGAAAAATCACAAAAAACAAAACAGCAAATTTCTTTTGTTTCTAGTGCATTTAAGATACAATCATAGATTTCTATTAATTGATGCACTGTTGAATGTTTTGGCAAAAAACCTGATTGGTATTCATAAATTAGTTTGTTATTAAATAGATGATTATATACATGTTTAAACACAACTCGTTCCATTACTTTCCCAACACAACTAATTAAAGATATTGGTCTGTAATTAGATGGCAAAGAGTCCCCCTTTTTGAAAATAGCTATTACATTTCCAATTTTCCAGCTGGTTGGATATATACATTGACTTAGGGACTTGTTGAATATAATTTGAAGAGGTATTGCAACTTTATTTGGACAGATCTTGAGCATCCTGTGGCTAATCACATCTGGTCCCGAGGCTTTATTTGAATCAAGAATATTGATCATATCTATAATTTCTTGAATAGTGACATGTATGTCACAAATTTTATTGTTAGATTTAGTTTCAAATTGTGGTAAGTTGATATTTTCTTCATTTAATTTGGAGATAAAATTAAAATACTTGTTCAAAAGCTCACATTTTTCTTCATCTTTATATGCTATTTTGTCTATTTCTTTGGTATTTATAATATTTTGGAGTGGGGGATGTTATTTGATCCATTGTTAGATTTGATTAACATTTTCATAATTTTCCAATAAGTTTTTGTATTCGATACATTATTTAGAATGATGTGGTCTAAATTACTTTCAAATTTTTCTTTAGCAACTTTTTTCATATTATTGACCCTATTTCTCTGTCGCTTGTACTTCAAAATATCAGATTGTTTTTTAGATTTAAAAGCCTTTTTTCGTAATCGATCTCTAGTGCGTAATTCTCACCTAAGCTCACTTTTGAACCATGGTTTGTCGTTTTTTCGTATAGTTACTTGTTTAGCAGGTATGCACTCCCTTGCAATGTTCAGAAAAGTTACAGTAAATATTTCACATAATTCATCAACATTCTTGTCATCGAGAAGAATGGCATGCCAATTTGTTTCATTCATTATTTTCAAAAATTTATCTTTATCCATCTTATCATATATCCACACTTCTCTTTTGAAAGTACGTGACATTGATGACGGACACTCAAGAAATATTACTGCTGCATTGTGATCACTAATATTTGAGGTAATATCTTAAACATCTGATAGATAATATGACATACAGTCACTTATTATTATGGGATCTAAGAGAGTACTACTTTTATGAATGAATGAACTTTATTCTCACAAAACTACATGTCATAGTTACAGAGAAAATATATATTTACAGTTACATATATGTATATATAAGCATGCACATGTGTGAATAAATAACGTAACTTAACTTGGAGGACTGACTTTCACCTGTATTGTTTTTATAAACTTACATATTTTTTCTAAAATAATAGTATTGTCTGAATTAAATAAACTATTAAATTTGTATGTACTTGGATTTTTACAGCAATATTCAGGTAAAAATTTCTTTCTCTCTAAATCTAAAGATTTACAAGTCATTATATAATGATATTCGTCACCAATTTCGTTTGCGTTGCATAGATGGCAAAGTCTGTCGTTTCGTGACAAGCCTCGCCATCTGCCGGTCTCAATTGGTAAACGATGACTACCACATCTAAATTTGCAGTATACAAATAATAAACTATTAGACAATTTGTTGAGATAAGTCTCAAATTTCAAATTATTTTTAAAAACTGTAACATAGGCATTTAGGTAAGGTTTCTATCTGTGACAAACATAATTGTGTGAACTGATCTTTAAGCTTTTGCTCCACACTTTTTGATACCCATTTGTCAGCAAAATGCATATTCCAAATATTAGACATTCCACAATTATTAAAAATATTTTTAATATAGATCAACCATTTACTTTCAAAACCATAGTTATTTAAATTTACAAGTAATAATTTATAAAGAACATGAGAAATTTTACACTCTTTACCGTTTATAATTCTGCCCCAAAAATTTATCATACGAACTTTTGCATAAAGAAATAATGGGAATCTGCCTAGTTCTGCATAAACTATACAGTCTGGGGTTGATTGCTTCAAATGTAAAATGAGTTTACAAAATTTTTGGTGCACCCGCTCTAATAAGTCAAAGTTTTCAAATCCCACAATTTCTGACCCATACAACAAAATAGGTACAACAGCCTTATCAAAGAGATCAAGTTGACATTCAATAGATAAGTTATTAATTCTACTCTTCTTCAAGATAGAATACATAGCCTTTATTCCTTGATCTCGTAAGTATTTTCTAGTTTGTAAAAAAGAACCACTTTTAGAAAAAAATATTCCTAAATATTTATAATTTTTAACAATCTCAATTTCATTGTCATTGATATAAAAATTCAAATTTTGTGGAAGTCTGCCATTTGTAAAAACAAGAATTTTTGTTTTATCAACATTTACCTTAAGTTGCCATTTGTTACAATATATGGCAAAATTGTTTAACATATTTTGTAATTCAGTGTTACTATCCGCTAATAAAACAGTGTCATCAGCATATAACAGTAAGAAATTCTTAAGATACACATCTAGTTCATTTTCTAGGTCTGCACTTATTGACTGTAAACCTTTTGTATCTAACTCTTCTAAAAATGCTTGTAGATCGTTCAGATACACAGAAAACAGAGCAGGCGATAAATTTTCACCTTGTCGTACACCAATTTCGCAAGGGAAGAAGTCAGATTTCTCATTATTGAAAACAACACGGGATTTTATATCGTTATACATATTTTGTATAACTCGGAAAAATTTTCCGTTAATATTATTATTCAACAGTTTAAATAAAAGGAGATTTCTTTGAATAGAATCAAAAGCTCTCTGAAAATCAATGAATGCACAAAATAACTTTTTCTTCTTTAATTTCAATAGTTCGAAAAAGGCATAAATAGCAAAAATATGATCGTTTGTGTTGTATCCTGGTCTAAACCCTGCTTGGTTTTCTTCTAAAATTAAAAATTCATCTAAATAATTACAAAGTCTACTGCTTAAAATGGAAGTAAATATTTTACCTAAACTTGATAGTAATGTTATTGGCCGATAGTTTTTCGGTTCACTTTTACTACCTTTGTTTTTAAACACAGGAATAACATTTCCTAAGAGCCATATTTCAGGTAAAAAACCTGTATCAAAGATTAAATTGAACATATATACATATATATCTAACATCAATTCAGAAGACGATGAAATATACTCATTAATTATCAAGTCGTCACCAGGTGACTTATTATTTTTAACACTTTGTATACCTTTGATAACCTCGTCTCTTGTTATTGTATTGTTCAAAAAATAATTTGATCTATCAGTATCAAAATTGTTATCTAGTTCAATATTTGCCTTATTAGGAGTATCTTTATTCATTTCTTTAAAAAAACCAAAAAACTGTTTGATATCAATGTCATTATTCACTGGACGTTTAAACTTGTTAAAAAATTTCCAGAAATCACGTGGCTTTTTCATACGTAATTCTTTCATTTTCTTCTTCAAATCATTATTATAGAGACGAATGCTATCATCCATAGTTTTTTATACATTTTTTTCACTATTTCGTAGTCTAACTTTAAAAATAGTAGACCCGTAATGTTTATACAATCTTAATGACTTTCTATAGTCTTTTCTACTATTTTTACAATCGTGATTAAACCATTCTTTACTGTTATATTCTTCTTTTGAATTATTACAATCTTTCGTAAATACATCAAAAGTTTTTTCTGCTGAATCAAGCAAAATCTTACTAACATTGGTAACAATTTCATTTACACTATTTTGATCCACTTTACTTATATCATCATGTATTTCTAAGATATGTGACAATAAATCATTAACCTCATCTCTGTTTATGTTACTTTTAAAATCAGTACTCTTTTCATGTTTCCATTTACCTATGTATTTTTCATTATTTCTAATACATGTATTTTCTTTTAGCATATCTGTTTTACATTACAATCTAGTTGCAAAAGGATTGGTGTATGAATATCCGAAAATAAATTGCTAAATAGCATTATTTCAAAATCAGCAATTTTGTGAAATACATTTGCCGAGCCCAATACGTAGTCAACTACGCTTGAGTTACGGCTTGTCGGCCTACCAACTTGGTCAGATAAAAATCGACCGTTCAGTATAAATATATTGTTATTTTTACAAAAACGTATAAGCTTTCTGCCATATGTATTAACTGTTTGATCTTGAGAATTTCTTTTCCTCGGTATACCAAGGCCGTCTAAAATGCCTACTTCAGAAAACTCATTAAAATCAATCAATTCATTTACAAATGTATCATCAAAATCATCTATATCATAAAAATCAGCTAAAGTACCAGTACGACTATTAAAATCGCCAAATAAGAAGACATATTGTGAATCTTTATACATATTATGCAGTTCTATCTCTATCTCAGATATAGCATCATCTGCTGTATATAATGTATTAATAGGTGGAATGTAAATCACACCACATATTAGATCTTGTGGTAATTGTACTAATGTCTTACAAATTTTAAACCAAAAGACAAAAGGACAAGTTGAATCAATTGGAGTGATATAATTGTTTAAAGAACTTTTATGTCCAAATGCTAAACCACCTGATCTATAATTTGAGAATTTTTTTCTATTTTTACAATAAAAAGTAAAATTTTCTAAAGATATATCATCCAAGTCATCTAATTTGGTCTCTGAGAAACAAACAATATCATGGTCTTGTAATAAATTTCTAAATTCTGGATATAAGAGTTTAGATTTTAAACCACATACATTTAGTATTAATAATTGTAATTTATTTTTTACTATAGACGTAAAGTCAGTGTGAATAGTATTGACACTTTCACTTTGGTGAAAATCTGTTCCACTCGAGTAATTCGGTTGACAACAACTGTCCTTTAATCCTCCTTGACCTCCTTAACTTGGGGTTTTCGATTTACGGGGTCTCGACCAGTGTTTCTTGTTTGATGATTTGGACCATGGGTGGTCGTTTTCGGGCGTGCCCCTCGTCCAATATATAACTGTCTTTCATTTGTCTCCATTCTTGCCTCGTCGCTTCTGTCAGGTGGGATGAATTCAGCCCCGTCAATAAACAATCGATCTTTTTTTAGATGAACCTTCCGTTTTTGACTTTTGGCTTCTTTGAAGTAGGGCCACAGTAACTTTCTCCTGTCATTAATTTCTTTGGGATATTGTTCATTCACTCCAAAATGGGTCCCTTTCAATGCCGAAGCAGCGTATCGAACTTGCTCCCTGTCTTTGAAGTTTTTGAAACGACAAACTATCGGTCTAGTATTGTATAAGTGTATATTTTGTCGGTCTTTAACAGAAGATTCTTTTCCAAATCTGTGTGCTCTATGGAAATCTATAGCTGAGTCCATTTTCATCTCATTTCTCATGAATTGTTTGAGTAAGTCTTCCGTATCCTCTGTATCATTAGTCAGGGGTAGTCCAGTAAACACCAAATTCTCCCTCATAGATCTTGTTTGCAGATCTAAGTGTCTATCATGTAGGTTACTGAGATCAGATTTTAAATTATCAACATCAAGTGACATATCATTAAATCCAGCTTGTAACTCGGAGACTGAAGAGGTGACTGTAGTATGATCTGTTTTACTTATTTCAAACTGTTCATTGACAAATTCCATGCTCTTTTCGACATCGTCCATACGTTTAGAAACTTTATCAACATTTTTGACGAGATTATTCATGGTTGATTCAAATCTACTTAGTTTTTCATTAACTTTATCTAGGGTTGTGAGTTTTTCAAAAATCTGATCTACTTTGAGTGCGAGGGCCTCTATCATACCCTGAGTATCAGTACCTTGATTCATGGTAGATTGCATAACGGGTTGCATCATATTAGGGAAAGGACTTGAAGTAGTGCCAGTAAAAAATTCTGGTGATCTTTGATTAAACATCTGCATATTAGACTGTGGCATTTGCATCTGTTGCACATTCGGTGACATACAATAGGTATTCATATTCATCTTTTTTGTAGGTAGGTTGTCCACAGAAGTTGGTTTTCTCTCAGACTTTGATTTATTTACTGTTTTTGTTTCGTTTACATTGTTTGTTTTTTTTATTTCTAGCGTGAGCACTATTCGTCGTTAACTTACTTGGTTTTTCTCCACTGTCATTTTGTCCTTTCGATTTTTTTCGTTTCGTCCCAGTTTTGCCATTTTTCTTCGAATTCATGTATTACACTAATATGATCATTTTATGTAGTAAAATAGATCCTCACATGAACCACTATAATGTTAATTAATCCATTTTTTCAAAATTTTCAGAGAGAGAAAAATGTATGTCTCTTAATTCTCGCACATGCGCCAGTTAGTTTATCAGTGAATAGGTGCAAGGAGTTATCACAACAAAAGTGGATGTCTATTAAAATAATCATTCTAATTAAACAGAAAGGTATATTCCAGGTAGCTAAATCACATTCATGTTTGTAAAGTTGTTGAAAATTCATTTTTTGCCATAACTGATTGAACCAACATGCTCTTCTCTAAAAAGAAAAGGGAAATTTTTGCATCACTAAGTCTTTGGACTCTGATATTTTTTCAATAATTTATAGTTTTGTGTGCTATAATATTCTACTATTTTACTTGATGGAATATCTCCAAACTTTGTATATGCTCATAATATTTTCATAGCATATGAAGAAAATTTGAAGAATAAATTAATTTTTTTCAGACAGAGAACACAGAAGGCAATACATATAACATAAGTAAACATATAAGCAGATTGAAAAAATCACTATAAATCTTCATATTTGAATATTGTTGAATATTTTATACAAACAATTTTCCTTTTAACAGTCTATTACAAGTGTAAAATTTAATTAATTGTTCAATTAAAAAGGTAATATAGTTTATGTTAACTAATAAAATATTCAATATGATATGGATTTAGATAAATCTCTAATACCCTTTTTTAAAGTTTGTAATATATATATGTGTATTTAACTAGAATTTCTTTATTTTCTTTTTAAATATGTCTTATGTTAAGAAACATTTCCATTCCCAAAAGATTTTTTCATAAAAAATTATACAAGTATTTTTGTTTTCTTTATTTCTTTAGAATTCATGATAGTTTTAACCCCAAAATTTACCATTTTTTCTTATAAAAAAAGTGATGAAATGTTCCAATTTTATCAAGTTCTCTAATTAATTTTTACATTTAAATACTTATAAAATCATTTAAATAGTTATAAAAACACCTATTGTTCTGATATAAACATCTATTGAAATATTTTTGTTGGCATTCAAGGAATAGGTAACATATAAAATGTTGGCATTCGAGGAAGACACCCTTGTGCGTAATGTCATGAAAGCTCTTTATATGGCCCTTTAATTGGGAATAAAATATTCTTATTCTTATTCTTATTCAGATTGATGAGTCAGAAATTTGAATATGCTCTGCTTTATCATGGTCAACCTCTTCAGATGTAAGTATTTCGTCTATATTTTAATACAAAGTTGACTACTGTACCCCAACTTGACATTTGTATCTTCCATGTCTGTTTTCTACATCAGAAAGTGCCTGTACGAGGTCAATAGTTATCAAAAGTACCAGGATTATAAATTTATACTCCAGACGCGCGTTTCGTCTACATAAGACTCATCAGTGACGCTCAGATCAAAATAGTTAAAAGCCAAACCAAATGAAAAACTGTTGTTATTTATTCGTTTGGTGGTTTTGAGCTTTCGACCTTTTGATTTGATAAAGATATCGGTTCTAAATTTTATTTGGTATTTTTCATTAAATCCTTTTTATTACAAAATGATAAAAATGCATTTTAACTTGATATATGTTCGTTGTATTTATGTATTTAATGTAAACGCTCTTAAACTAATTTCTGACCACTCAGAGTTCTAAAAAATTGATATCAGCATTAGAATAAATTTATCTTGGTAACATTAATTTATTTACGCACTTCTTCAACTTATTATACCCCCTCTTTAAAAAAAGGGGGGGTATACTGTTTTACCTCTGTCTGTCCGTCCGTCCGTCCGTCAGTCCGTCAGTCAGTCCGTCCCATGAAACTATCGCCACATTTTTCTCAGGAACTACAATACATGGATTTCTGAAATTTGGTTTCAGGGTTTAACTAAGTCAGCTATACCGTGTGATGCGTTTTCAGATTGATCACTTGACAACTTCCTGTTTACCGAACACTTGTATGATTTTACACATGATAGCCAAGTTGAAAATTTTCGTCACATTTTTCTCAGGAACTACAATACAAGGATTTCTGAAATTTGGTTTCAGGATTTATATAAGTCAGCTATACCGTGTGATGCGTATTCAGATTGATCACTCGACAACTTCCTGTTTACAGAACACTTGAATATTTTTACACTATTAATATTATCCACTTGCGGCGGGGGTATCATCAGTGAGCAGTAGCTCGCAGTTTACTTGTTAGTACTATAATAATTGAAATGAGTTCAGATGAAATGAGAAAACCAAAAACATACACCGAATAAAAAGACTATTAACATAGGTATAATTACATACCTTGCAAGTGAACTTGATATCATTACTACATAGGGAATAATACATGGCAAAATCCGTATCATATGTCGTATCATCCTGAGACATCAATATCAGCCCAAGGGCCTTTAGGCCCGAGGGATGATATTGGTCGAGGGTGATACGGCATGTGATACGGATTTTGCCATGTATTATACGCTTTATCATATGTTTCAACAGAAGAGTATTATATGAACTGTTTTCTGGTTCATAGCACTGGGTTACCTTCAGTTCTACTTTTGTCTTGTTTTAAAGGCCTTGAAAAAGAACTGCTCAATTACTAATCCGAAGCACCTTGGTTACCTTACAATTTACGTGCTGTTGTTTTAAAAATATTTTGTTTATTTTTGTATTTTTTATAGTTGCATTTAGTGTGCCAAAAATTAAGAAAAAAAAATGACGTTCTTGACGTCACATACAATATGAAAACGACGTTCGTGACGTCACATACCAAACAATGACGTCATAAAAAAAATTGAGGAAAATTTTTCATAAGCAAAAAAAACAAAAACTGACTTTATGTAAAAAAAAAAAAAAAAAAAAAGTAGGGGTGTGATAAAGGGTAGGGGTGCGATAAAGGGTAGGGGTGTGATAAAGGGTATGCGATAAAGGGTGCGCATCAAAGTTGCGCGATATGGATTAAACAGCAGGCTATTTATCACATATGCAAAACTACTGTATTTACTACTAAACATATGATAAAAACATATAAACACCAAAGAGACAATATATACAATAAGCATAATGTTCAGTCATAGGTTGCATTATATTCATAATTTAAATTGCTATGACAGAGACGCTATTTGCAGCCCGTATAATTATGTGCATGAACTAAATATATGAATATAAAATATCTGTTATACAATATCTCATTTAGATTGTGTTGATATCTATAGTAGTATATATACATATTTAGTAAACGCAGCATATCGTGCATAAAATAAAATAACAAAAATACTGAACTCCGAGGAAAATTCAAAAAGGAAACAAGTTAATTCAGAAAAGTTTTTCGGACGCACAAAATTACAAAGTTTAGTTTTTTTCGGGTTTTCCTCCCAATCCAAGAATTGAACCAGTAATACAGAAGCGATTTTTTTTCATTGTCTACGATATTCGTGTTTGCTGACATTTTGTAGTATGAATCAACCCGTTTTTTTTGTCGAAATAGCCTGCAACTTTTGTTGCAGAAAGCTCGACATAGGGATAGTGATCCGGCGGTTAGCTAACTTTTTAAAGCTTTATATTCTAGAAGGTGGAAGACCTGGATGCTTCACAATTTGTATATAGATGCCTCATGTTACGAAGTTTCCGTCAGTCACATGTCAAATGTCCTTGACCTCATTTTCATGGTTCAGTGACCATTTGAAAAAAAAGTTCAGATTTTTTGTAATGTTGAGTTCTCTCTTATTACAAGTAATAGGGTAATTATATTTGGTATGTGCGTACCTTGCAAGGTCCTCATGCCCGTCAAACAGTTTTCACTTGACCTCAACCTCATTTCATGGATCGGTGAACAATGTTAAGTTTTGGTGGTCAAGTCCATATCTCAGATACTATAAGCAATAGTCTAGTATATTCGGTGTATGGAAGGACTGTAAGGTGTAAATGTCCAACTGGCAGGTTTCATCTGACCTTGACCTCATTTGCATGGTTGAGTGGTTATAGTTAAGTTTTTGTGTTTTGGTCTGTTTTTCTCAAACTTTATGTAATAGATCTACTATATTTGTTGTATGGAATGATTGTAAGGTGTACATGTCTAGCAGGCAGATGTCATCTGACCTTGACCTCATTTTCATGGTTGAGTGGTCATAGTTAAGTTTTTGTGTTTTGGTCTGTTTTTCTCAAACTTTATGTAATAGATCTACTATATTTGTTGTATGGAATGATTATAAGGTGTACATGTCTAGCAGGCAGATGTCATCTGACCTTAACCTCATTTTCATGGTTGAGTGGTCATAGTTAAGTTTTTGTGTTTTGGTCTGTTTTTCTCATACTTTATGCAATAGATCTACTATATGTGTTGTATGGAATGATTGTAAGGTGTACATGTCTAGCGGGCAGATGTAATCTGACCTTAACCTCATTGTAATTGGTTGAGTGGTCAGAGTTAAGTTTTTGAGTTTTGGTCTTTTTATCTAATACTATATGCCATAGCTCAACTATATTTGGTGTATGGAAATATTTTATGATCTATATGTCAGTCGCGCAGGTTTTTGACATCGACCTCAATTTCACGGTTCATTGCTCAGAGTTAAGTTTTTGTGTTTTGGTCTATTTTTCTTAAACTATAAGTAATAGGTCTACTATATTTGTTGTATGTAAGCATTGTTAGCTGAACATGTCTGCCTTGCATGGTTTATCTGACCTTGACCTCATTTTTCGTGGTTCATTGGTCTATGTTTAGTTATCTTGGTAAATGTTAAGTTTATGTGACAGTTTTTAAAAAAGCTTTATACTTAGGACTATCAACATCATATCAATAATTATTTAAGAAGGCGAGACATTTCAGCGTGTGCACTCTTGTTTTCTTCTCTCTTTTGAATTATTTCATATTTTCATACTTTTTAAATCCTACTAGTTGGTATGAGTTTTGTTCTTTACATATGGTAATTGATATATATCAAATCTCGTGCACTTTGGTCAGTGGATATTTGTCTTTTTCGCGAAAAATGCTCCACTTTGTATGATTAAGAAGTAAAATGCTTCACAGTGGCGAATCTAGCAACATATAGTATGAACAAAACATAATTAAAATATATGCATTCTTCGAAAAAATCTCAAACTATATTGCTGTGTTTGCATGCACACTTCATGCTCATATTTCTGCATCATGTCTTACTATTTTTTAATACAATTATCACAGATATTTGTCATTTTAATAGAACTATTTAGCCATGGGAAATTTGATACAAATTTATTGCTTTTAAAATCTTTCGATGATTGGTCCAGCAGACAAAGCCTTAATTCAACAATATTGTTTTATATGCTAAAACCCTATTTGAATTGTCTAACTAAACAGCTTGGAATACACAGTAACACCCCTGCATATTCCTTAAAATAATTCACAAAAATATTCTTGCTACTCTTCCTTGATATTTATACACAAAAGGAAGATAAACATCTTTCATCTTTCTTCGCCCCCAGGTAAGGAACCGAAATCAATAATTGAATGTATTATGCCCAGTGAAAACTATGCACAGTGTTGGAAAACACAGAAAGTTTTGTTTTGCATATTTACACGTAAAACGTGCTCTATGTATGTACAATTAAAACTACGTACAGGATGTTGCGGTCTAGATTTAAGCAGATCATGCCTTCAGAATTGCATTGAATCCTTCAACTATTGTTTAGTTCTATTAATAATCTGTTATCAGTCCTTTGTCACTTTGTGTACATTTTGTGTATTGCCAAAGCAGTTTTTTGTTGGGGTTTTAAATTAGGTATTTGTTCATTTATTCAACTGTGTCGGCTGATGTCGCTGATGTTGGCAGTTGGTTCCAATTGGATACCAGAAATTCTTAATAAGACCTAATGTAAAGATAGTTCTATAGACGGGTCGTCAAGATGTTTGACTAAACCAAAATAAATGTGATGAGGTAAATTTTATATTAAGCCACCAATAAGAAGTGTTGTATAATATTAAGATCTGCTTCAAAATCTGACATCATAATCTTTACAATGTTGCTATTTCATATGCTCAATCAATCTCCGGCGCAGAGATCACAAATCCGTTCCGTTCAATACTACGTAACACTACACTCAATACGACCTCTGCCATTCCTTTTTTTGCGTACTTTGTCTTGTCAATCCCTTAACAAAAATGAAATTGCTTATGATGATTTACTGGTTAAAATTTATCAATCAATCTTCAATTTTAAATTCAATTTTTTCAATTCCTTATTTACGCTCAAACACAAAATATGTTACATGAGGACAAATTACGAATCAAATACAATAAATGACAGAATAGACAGGTAACTATTAACAAAAGAGTAATTTCTAAAGATAATAAAACTTGTAAGATACATGCATCTTTCTAAATTAAGATAGATAGCTTCTTGATAAATATAGCCAGATGATACAATAACTGACAGTAATACAATGACAGCATATTTTGCATTTTCAGTACAGATGGGTATGCTGTATAATATATCTTCGGTACATATTTTTTCCGAAGTTCAGTAATAGTATTATTACTACATACATATAAATAATGATATTCATCACCAATACATGATTCATTACATAAAGTACATATGCGATCTGTTCTAGCGATGTTGTACCATCTGCCAGTTTCCATAGAAATATTTAGGTTACATATTCTCAGTTTTGAAATCCAGACTATTTTATCCTCTGGAAGACGTAATAGATCATTTTCCAGACCAAACTGAGATTTAAATAACTTATAATATTCGCCACGAGACGAGTTATCAATATTACTGAACCACTTTTGAAGAAACTGATCTTGAAGACCCTGTTTTATAACGGATTTGATATTTGAATAATCAATGTATTGGTTGAAAAATATATACCCTAATCCTGAGTTGTCAAATATAGATTTTACAAATGACACCCATTTAAATTCACAAATACCATCAGCATGTTATTTGAAAATGAGCTTATACATAGAACTACTAAGTTTTTTTTTCATTTTTAGCCATTCTGCTCCAAAACGATAACATTCTTAATTTTACTTTAATTTCTAGTGGAAACCTTCATAATTCTCCATATACCATAATATTTGGAGTACTTGATCTCACATTTAAAATTCTCTTTCAAAATTGTAGATGAACTTCTTTTATATCAATGTTTTCAAATCCCCATATTTCTGATCCATACAATAAAATAGGTTCGACAAGATATTCAAACAATTTAAGTTGTAAGTCAATAGGTTACAGTAAATGTCTCATCTTTGCATAAACAGCAAAAAGTGCTTTTTGCGACTGTTCTACAAGTTTTTTCTTTGCAACAACAAATGACCCCTTATGATAAAGCAAAAGACCAAGATATGTATAGCTATCAACAATTTCAAGAGATGTACCATCAAGTTTAAAATCAAAATCCATTTTCGTTTTTCTTTTGCTGAAAACCATCACTTTGGTTTTACCAATATTCACACTAAGTTTCCACATTTTACAATAGTTTTCAAAAATATTGAGAGCATTTTTCATTTCATCATAGTTATCAGCAAAAATGACAGTGTCATCTGCATACAACAAAACAAAAATTTCTAAAAATACATGTAATTCATTATAACATGTTTCTTTAATTAATTCTAGAGGTAAAACATGAAGTTCTTTAAAGTAATCTTCTAAGTCATTTAAGAATATGGAAAACAAAAAAGGGGAAAGATTTTCACCCTAACGAACTCCAATCATACAAGGGAAGAACTCTGATTTCGTAATGTTGTATTGAACACATGATTTGATATTAGTATACATATTATATATGACTTGGAAACATTTTCCTTTTATCTGGCTTTTTTGTAATTTTAACCAAAGTCCAGTTCTCCAGATGGTATCAAAAGCCTTTCTAAAATCTACGAATGTACAAAACAATTTTTTACCAAAGGACAAATACAATGAAACAAGTACATGTATGACAAATATATTGTCTGTAGTTGAATGCCGTTTCCTGAAACCGGCTTGATTTTTACAGATCAGTTCCAGTTCATTAGAAATTTCAGTAAATATAGCTCAACATGCAGACTTCTTATACGTTCAGGTATTTCACATCCAATTATTTATGGAAATATTCTTTATAAAGCACAAAAATGTCAGTAGTCACCTCATAAACTAACAAAACCTTTAAATAGACTTATCAAGAAGGGATATAGTTACGATACTGTTGTCAGGTCATTACAGATTGCTTATTTTTGGAGTTAATATTGATTCACTTATATCAATGTTTTCAAATCCCCATATTTCTGATCCATACAATAAAATAGGCTCGACAAGATAATCAAACAATTTAAGTTGTAAGTCAATAGGTTAAAGTAAATTTCTCATATTTGCATAAACAGCAAAAGGTGATTTTTGCGACTGTTCTACAAGTTTTTTCTTTGCAACAACAAAATGACCCCTTATGATAAAGCAAAAGACCAAGATATGTATAGCTATCAACAATTTCAAGAGATGTACCATCAAGTTTAAAATCAAAATCCATTTTCGTTTTTCTTTTGCTGAAAACCATCACTTTGGTTTTACCAATATTCACACTAAGTTTCCACATTTTACAATAGTTTTCAAAAATATTGAGAGCATTTTTCATTTCATCATAGTTATCAGCAAAAATGACAGTGTCATCTGCATACAACAAAACAAAAATTTCTAAAAATACATGTAATTCATTATAACATGTTTCTTTAAATAATTCTAGAGGTAAAACATGAAGTTCTTTAAAGTAATCTTCTTAGTCTTTAAAGAATATGGAAAACAAAAAAGGGGAAAGATTTTCACCCTAACGAACTCCAATCATACAAGGGAAGAACTCTGATTTCGTAATGTTGTATTGAACACATGATTTGATATTAGTATACATATTATATATGACTTGGAAACATTTTCCTTTTATCTGGCTTTTTTGTAATTTTAACCAAAGTCCAGTTCTCCAGATGGTATCAAAAGCCTTTCTAAAATCTACGAATGTACAAAACAATTTTTTACCAAAGGACAAATACAATGAAACAAGTACATGTATGACAAATATATTGTCTGTAGTTGAATGCCCTTTCCTGAAACCAGCTTGATTTTTAGAGACCAGTTCCAGTTCATTAGAAATTTCAGTAAATATAGCTCAACATGCAGACTTCTTATACGTTCAGGTATTTCACATCCAATTATTTATGGAAATATTCTTTACAAAGCACAAAAATGTCAGTAGTCACCTCATAAATTAAAAAAAAACCTTTAAATAGACTTATCAAGAAGGGATATAGTTACGATACTGTTGTCAGGTCATTACAGATTGCTTATTTTGGAGTTAATATTGATTCATGAATCATGTATATCAATGTTTTCAAATCCCCATATTTCTGATCCATACAATAAAATAGGTTCGACAAGATATTCAAACAATTTAAGTTGTAAGTCAATAGGTAAATGTAAATTTCTCATCTTTGCATAAACAGCAAGAGGTGCTTTTTGCGACTGTCCTACAAGTTTTTTCTTTGCACAAACAAATGACCCATTATGATAAAATAATAGACCAAGATATGTATAGCTATCAACAATTTCAAGAGATGTACCATCAAGTTTAAAATCAAAATCCATTTTCGTTTTTCTTTTGCTGAAAACCATCACTTTGGTTTTACCAATATTCACACCAAGTTTCCACATTTTACAATAGTTTTCAAAAATATTGAGAGCATTTTTCATTTCATCATAGTTATCAGCAAAAATAACAGTGTCATCTGCATACAACAAAACGAAAATTTCTAAAAAAACATGTAATTCATTATAACATGTTTCTTTAATTAATTCTAGAGTAAAACATGAAGTTCTTTAAAGTAATCTTCTTAGTCTTTAAAGAATATGGAAAACAAAAAAGGGGAAAGATTTTCACCCTAACGAACTCCAATCATACAAGGGAAGAACTCTGATTTCGTAATGTTGTATTGAACACATGATTTGATATTAGTATACATATTATAATATGACTTGGAAACATTTTCCTTTTATCTGGCTTTTTTGTAATTTTAACCAAAGTCCAGTTCTCCAGATGGTATCAAAAGCCTTTCTAAAATCTACGAATGTACAAAACAATTTTTTACCAAAGGACAAATACAATGAAACAAGTACATGTATGACAAATATATTGTCTGTAGTTGAATGCCCTTTCCTGAAACCAGCTTGATTTTTAGAGACCAGTTCCAGTTCATTAGAAATTTCAGTAAATATAGCTCAACATGCAGACTTCTTATACGTTCAGGTATTTCACATCCAATATTTATGGAAATATTCTTTACAAAGCACAAAAATGTCAGTAGTCACCTCATAAATTAAAAAAAAACCTTTAAATAGACTTATCAAGAAGGGATATAGTTACGATACTGTTGTCAGGTCATTACAGATTGCTTATTTTGGAGTTAATATTGATTCATGAATCATGTATATCAATGTTTTCAAATCCCCATATTTCTGATCCATACAATAAAATAGGTTCGACAAGATATTCAAACAATTTAAGTTGTAAGTCAATAGGTAAATGTAAATTTCTCATCTTTGCATAAACAGCAAGAGGTGCTTTTTGCGACTGTCCTACAAGTTTTTTCTTTGCACAAACAAATGACCCATTATGATAAAATAATAGACCAAGATATGTATAGCTATCAACAATTTCAAGAGATGTACCATCAAGTTTAAAATCAAAATCCATTTTCGTTTTTCTTTTGCTGAAAACCATCACTTTGGTTTTACCAATATTCACACCAAGTTTCCACATTTTACAATAGTTTTCAAAAATATTGAGAGCATTTTTCATTTCATCATAGTTATCAGCAAAAATAACAGTGTCATCTGCATACAACAAAACGAAAATTTCTAAAAAAACATGTAATTCATTATAACATGTTTCTTTAATTAATTCTAGAGGTAAAACATGAAGTTCTTTAAAGTAATCTTCTAAGTCATTTAAGAATATGGAAAACAAAAAAGGGGAAAGATTTTCACCCTGACGAACTCCAATCATACAAGGGAAGAACTCTGATTTCGTAATGTTGTATTGAACACATGATTTGATATTAGTATACATATTATATATGACTTGGAAACATTTTCCTTTTATCTGGCTTTTTTGTAATTTTAACCAAAGTCCAGTTCTCCAGATGGTATCAAAAGCCTTTCTAAAATCTACGAATGCACAAAACAATTTTTTACCAAAGGACAAATACAATGAAACAAGTACATGTATGACAAATATATTGTCTGTAGTTGAATGCCCTTTCCTGAAACCGGCTTGATTTTTACAGATCAGTTCCAGTTCATTAGAAATTTCAGTAAATATAGCTCAACATGCAGACTTCTTATACGTTCAGGTATTTCACATCCAATTATTTATGGAAATATTCTTTATAAAGTACAAAAATGTCAGTAGTCACCTCATAAACTAACAAAACCTTTAAATAGACTTATCAAGAAGGGATATAGTTACGATACTGTTGTCAGGTCATTACAGATTGCTTATTTTGGAGTTAATATTGATTCACTTATATCAATGTTTTCAAATCCCCATATTTCTGATCCATACAATAAAATAGGTTCGACAAGATAATCAAACAACTTAAGTTGTAAGTCAATAGGTAAATGTAAATTTCTCATCTTTGCATAAACAGCAAAAGGTGCTTTTTGCGACTGTCCTTCAAGTTTTTTCTTTGCACAAACAAATGACCCATTATGATAAAAAAATAGACCAAGATATGTATAGCTATCAACAATTATAAGAGATGTACCATCAAATTTAAAATCAAAATCCATTTTCGTTTTTCTTTTGCTGAAAACCATCACTTTGGTTTTACCAATATTCACACTAAGTTTCCAAATTTTACAATAGTTTTCGAAAAAATTTGAGAGCATTTTTCATTTCATCATAATTATCAGCAAAAATAACAGTGTCATCTGCATACAACAAAACAAAAATTTCTAAAAATACATGTAATTCATTATAACATGTTTCTTTAATTAATTCTAGAGGTAAAACATGAAGTTCTTTAAAGTAATCTTCTTAGTCATTTAAGAATATGGAAAACAAAAAAGGGGAAAGATTTTCACCCTGACGAACTGCAATCATACAAGGGAAGAATTCTGATTTCGTATTGTTGTATTGAACACATGATTTGATATTAGTATACATATTTTTTGGGGCCAGCTGAAGGATACCTACGGGTGCGGGAATTCTCGCTACATTGAAGACCCATTGGTTGCCTTCGGCTGTTGTCTGCTCTATGGTCGGGTGGTTGTCGCTTTGACATATTCACCATTTCCTTTCTCAATTTTATATTATATATGACTTGGAAACATTTTCCTTTTATCTGGCTTTTTTGTAATTTTAACCAAAGTCCAGTTCTCCAGATGGTATCAAAAGCCTTTCTAAAATCTACGAATGTACAAAACAATTTTTTACCAAAGGACACATACAATGAAACAAGTACATGTATGTCAAATATATTGTCTGTAGTTGAATGCCCTTTCCTGAAACCGGCTTGATTTTACAGATCAGTTCAATTCATTAGAAATTTCAGTAAATATAGCTCAACATGCAGACTTCTTATACGTTGAGGTATTTCACATCCAATTATTTATGGAATATTCTTTATAAAGCACAAAAATGTCAGTAGTCACCTCATAAACTAACAAAACCTTTAAATAGACTTATCAAGAAGGGATATAGTTACGATACTGTTGTCAGGTCATTACAGATTGCTTATTTTGGAGTTAAAATTGATTCACTTATAGGGTCTTTGCATCGGAACTAAACACATTTATTCAAAAAACAGTTGTTGCATGACATGGGTTATGTTCTTCTTATATATGTTATGATGGTATGATACTAAACCCCTAACGGGAAGAATTGTGCCTGATATTCATATGATGAAATCATAATCTTTCAATCAGTTTAACTGAAGTCTGGAGCTGACATGTCAGTTAACTGCTAGAAGTCTGTTGTTAGTTATGTGTTATTGTCATTTTGTTTATATTCTTTGGTTATATCTTCTGACATCAGACTTGGACCTCTCTTGAATTGAATTTTAAATGTGCGTATTGTTATGCATTTACTTTTCTACATTGGCTAGAGGTATAGGGGAGGGCTGAGATCTCAAAAACATGTTTAACCCCGCCGCATTTTTGCGCCTGTCCCAAGTCAGGAGCCTCTGGCCTTTGTTAGTTTGTCTTTTTTTAATTTTAGTTTTTTGTGTACAATTTCGAAATTAGTATGGCGTTCATTATCACTGAACTAGTATATATTTGTTATGGGGCCAGCTGAAGGACGCCTCCGGGTGCGGGAATTTCTCGCTACATTGAAGACCTGTTGGTGACCTTCTGCTGTTGTTTTTATATGGTCGGGTTGTTGTCTCTTTGACACATTCCCCATTTCCATTCGCAATTTTATTTCGTTTATGATCGAAGTGAAAAGTATACCCAGACAACTAATGAGTGTTATAGCTCGAAAGTTGTCAGGATCTGGTGGATTTCCTTTATTCTTAAACACCGGCTTAATTATACCCAGGAGCCAACTATCTGGGATAATACATGTGTTTAGCACAATGTTAAAAAGTTTACAATACATTGAGATAAACTCAGGTGGGGTGTTTTTAAGATATTCGTTTAGAATACTGTCAATCCCAGGTGCTTTATTATTTTTCAATATTTTAATGGCTTCAGCAACTTCTGTCTGGATAATAATCCCATTTAATATTTCATCATATATAGGATTGTCTTGAATGACAGCATCTATATCGAAAGTAATATCCCCAGGTTTCATATCCTCTTGCATTTCATCCTCCGAATTATCAGAGTTAAGATTTTTTAAATATTCTGAAAAAGTTTCGATAGATATATCCGGACTATCTCTTTTTTAGAGTCACTAAATTTATCCAACAACAACAACAAATTGCTTCGAGTCGGATTTTGAAAAATTTCGCAGCTCATTTGCGCACTTATCATATATTTATTAAAACTGTCGCTCATCTGCCTTTTAAACTCTCTGGATCTCTCATTAAGCAATAATCTGACATTATCTGATTTGTCATGCTGAAATTTTGCCCTTACCTGATGAAATGCATCCCTTTTCCCTCGATAAGCTCTATCAAACCAAGCTTTATTCAATAGTTATCCCACGATGACGCGGTGTTTCAGTGTAAGCTTATCCCGATGGACGGAGGTCAGAGGGTGATCTAACACGGACACACCAAGTAGATTTTACCCTATTATTTAATATACAACATTTCAGGGCTGAGGCCTTCAATTGTTTAACTTGCTCTTCACTTAGAGGTGAGAAAACAACCAATGTGTGCCGTCCAAGATTAGCGGGGCTAGTTGGTATATGCCTATGAGGCTCCTTCCGTAACCAGTTGGAAAAATCGCTACTGTTTCACGTGTTCCTTTTGTGATTTCGTCCAATACTTCTATTTGTTTCGGTTTTAGAATGATATCAGGATGAACAAGTCCAAGGCATCTGAGCGGTACTTCGTAATTCGTCATTTTTACACACTACCTTTTCATCTCCTAAAGTCCTTCCGCTTGTCCGCCATGAGGTCAGGAAATGTCCTTTTGGAGTCGGCCAATCGTATGACAAAGGTCATATTGAGTGTAGTATTGCGGAGCATGTATGGAATGTATATGATATCTGTACCGGGGATTGATGCTCAATTGCAAGACCGACTTCACCATCTCACTAAACTGACTTTTTTCTACAAAGGAAAATGTAGATAATAATACTTGTTTCAAGTCATGAAATATCTTACTATGAGACGACCTTACGGATTCTAAATACAAGTACAATACAAATACAATGTGTACGCCTGTAATAAAGCAGAATTTATACAGAACATTTTCAGAGACAAAAAGGAAAAGCATCATGCAAAATTCTTAAATTTTACTTCAGATATATAGATGTTGTCTGTCAACATATATCCCATATTTCCATAAGTTCTCATATATACAACTCATCTTAAAGTTAAGGATACCACCGAAAGTAGAAGAGCTACTTTACATCTTTATTAACATAATAGTAGATGTACAACTTCAAAGTATAAGCAATGCATTTCACAAATGTGATGATTTTAACCTCAAAATTCCCAACTTTCATTTTCTTAGTATAACACTAGAACACACCCGTGATCTCACGGGTCCGTGACTGAATTAAAGTATATAACTATGCGCAAGCCTTATTTTAGTATTAGTATTGTCATCTGATAAAGTCATGCCGATTATAAGATACACAGTTTTCTCTGCTTTCAAATCTTTCTGTTTGAACCGTCGAACTGGAACTTATCAATTATTGGTAATATTTATTATTTGGAAAACAATAGGTCCTTGAATGGAGTCAACAGCATTGTCCTATATTAGTTATAAATAAAGTTGAATTCTTTGTTTCGCTGTTTTACGTCATGCCCACTAACAAATTGAAAACTGTACCTATACGCCTTATTTTTAGTCCAGGTTTTTTAGTATTCGTATTGTTATCTTAGAAAGTCTTACTGATTAAAATACTACAATAGGTAACAATTTGACAATTTAGTAGTGTCAACCTTGTGATTATGACCCGTGTATATAGCATATTAATTCTGAATACACCGTTTGGTGGTGCGCCTGTCAGATGCGGAACGTACAGATAAGGTAATAGGTAACAGGTGAATATACTATTGGTATCGGTATCGGACCCGGAACTTCTTAATTATTGGCAATATTAATTACGTGGAAAACAAAAGGGCCTGGAGTGGTGTAATTTTTAATCTACACCTTTGTACTATATTAGTTATATATAAAGTTGAATTCTGTGATTCGTCGTTTTTACGTGATGACGGCTGACAAATTGGACCTCGTAATTTTAGTATTATAGATACTCTCTATTCAATTGTTTGACGTTTACATTTCATTAACCATGTAAATAGAGGTGTAGTCCCAACAGCAGGAAGAATGAATAAGACCGACACTACATTTACTGTCACCCGCACGAACAAGTTTTTGTCTTTTACGTCACTTTTACACTAGGCCTATCTGAAGGAAAATGATTGAACTATATATTTGGAATAATTGTACCTGGAACTATGACAAGAAAATTATCGATAAAAGTGTGCATTTATCTATTCATAATTCTCAATATAAAGCAGTTTTGACCCGATGACATTTATTTTCAAAACATTTAGATTTTAATCAATTCCAGTTGGAAATGTGACAAACTCTTTTATAATCATACAGCGTTATTTCATCGCGGTAAAAATAATTTAAAATACTGAACCAATAAGAAGAAGAGAATGGCTTTTGTAAAGTATACAACCATCAGGAATGATATATGACTCATGCTTTATTTATAGAAATGACAGTGTAAGTATATAAGAATACACGAATATTCCGGAACTGGTTTATAAAGTTGGATTTTCTAATTCAGAGACGAAGTAGTATAATAGCAGCCCACATTTTCAGGTAAGGAATAATAAAACTCATCATAGAAACCAGGGTTAAAATTTAGTATTTACACCAGACGCGTAATTCGTCTAAAAAGACTCACCAGTGACACTCGAATACAAAAAAAAAACGATGTAAAAGGCCAAAAAAAAGTACAAAGTTGAAGAGCATTGAGACAATTAAATTCCTAAATATTTTGCCATATACAGCAAAGGTAATCTTCTCCTAAGGTAGAAATGTCTTTAATGAGATGAAAACCATATATATGTCTTCCAGCTAGTTTTATTCAAAGAAACGAAAAGTAAGGGTTGATTTAAGTTTAAAACAAAAACTTAAGAAATTCAGTCTTTCGTTTATAATCGAAGTGAAAAGTATACCCAGACAACTGATGGGTGTTATAGCTCGAAAGTTGTCAGGATCTTGTGGATTTCCTTTATTCTTAAACACCAGCTTAACTATACCCAGGAGCCAACTATTTGGGATAATACCTGTGTCTAGCACAATGTTAAAAAGTTTACAATACATTGAGATAAACTAAGGTGGGGTGTTTTTAAGATATTCGTTTAGAATACTGTCAATCTCAGGTGCTTTATTATTTTTCAATTTTTTAATAGCTTCAGCAACTTCTGTCTGGGTTATACTCCCATTCAATATTTCATCATACATAGGATTGTCTTGAACATGTTGAATGACAGCATCTATATCGAAAGTAATATCCCCAGGTTTCATATCCTCTTGCATTTCATCCTCCGAATTATCAGAGTTAAGATTTTTGAAATATTCTGAAAAAGTTTCGATAGATATATGTAGACTATCTTCTTTAGAGTTACTAAATTTATTCAACAACTTCCAAAATTGCTTCGAGTCGGATTTTAGAAAAATTTCGCAGCTCATTTGCGCACTTATCTTTATATTTATTAAAACTGTCGCTCATCTGCTTTTTAAACCCTCTGCATCTCTCATTAAGCAATAATCGGACATTATCTGATTTTTCATGCTTAAATTTTGCCTTTACCTGATGAAATGCATCCCTTTTCCCTCGACAAGCTCTATCAAACCAAGGTTTATTCAATAGTTATCCCACGATGACGCGGTGTTTCAGTGTTAGATCATCCCGATGGCCGGAGGCCAGAGGGTGATCAAACACTGACACACCAAGTAGATTTTACCCTATTATGTAATATACAACCTTTCAGTGCTGAGGCCTTCAATTGTTTAACTTGCTCTTTACCTAGAGGTGAGAAAACAACCAATGTGCCGTCCAAGATTAGCGGGGCCAGTTGGTATATGCCTATGAGACTCTTTCCGTAACCAGTTGGAAAAATCAATACTGTTTCAAGTGTTCCTTTGTAATTTCGTCCAATACTACTATTTGTTTCGGTTTTAGAATGATGTCAGGATGAACAAGTCCAAGGCATCTGAGCGGTACTTCGTAATTCGCCATTTTTACACACTGCCTTTTCATCTCCTAAAGTCCTTCCGCTTGTCCGCCATGAGGAAATGTCCTTTTGGAGTCGGCCAATCGTATGACAGAGGTCATATTGAGTGTAGTATTGCGGAGCATGTATGGAATGTATATGATATCTGTACCGGGGATTGATGCTCAATTGCAAGACCGACTTCACCATCTCACTAAACTGACTTTTTTCTACAAAGGAAAATGTAGATAATAATACTTGTTTCAAGTCATGAAATATCTTACTATGAGACGACCTTACGGATTCTAAATACAAGTACAATACAAATACAATGTGTACGCCTATAATAAAGCAGAATTTATACAGAACATTTTCAGAGACAAAAAGGAAAAGCATCATGCAAAATTCTTAAATTTTACTTCAGATATATAGATGTTGTCTGTCAACATATATCCCATATTTCCTTATGTTCTCATATATACAACTCATCTTAAAGTTAAGGATACCACCGAAAGTAGAAGAGCTACTTTACATCTTTATTAACATAATAGTAGATGTACAACTTCAAACTATAAGCAATGCATTTCACAAATGTGATGATTTTAACCTCAAAATTCCCAACTTTCATTTTCTTAGTATAACATACTCTCTATTCAATTGTTTGACGTTTACATTTCATTAACCATGTAAATAGAGGTGTAGTCCCAACAGCAGGAAGAATGAATAAGACCGACACTACATTTACTGTCACCCTCACGAACAAGTTTTTGTCTTTTACGTCACTTTTACACTAGGCCTATCTGAAGGAAAATGATTGAAGTATATATTTGGAATAATTGTACCTGGAACTATGACAAGAAAATTATCGATAAACGTGTGCATTTATCTATTCATAATTCTCAATATAAAGCAGTTTTGACCCGATGACATTTATTTTCAAAACATTTAGATTTTAATCAATTCCAGTTGGAAATGTGACAAACTCTTTTATAATCATACAGCGTTATTTCATCACGGTAAAAATAATTTAAAATACTGAACCAATAAGAAGAAGAGAATGGCTTTTGTAAAGTACACAACTATCAGGAATGATATATGACTCATGCTTTATTTATAGA
>CM034351.1:118599839-118609839 GCA_019925275.1 Mytilus edulis
TAGAAAAAAGAGACATTTGGAGTGGATTCTTAGAGTGATGATCATGTTTTCTTTTTAAAATCAAGCAAACCTTTTTATGCAGACTACTTCGAAATACTGGAACCAAAGAGTACCAATATAAATGGCTGCGAGTTATATATGTATTGCATTTTTTTCCAAAACCAAAGGAGGTGAAATTTAGAAATTTTAAACTTTTGAAATGAATTATATTTATTGAAAACGCAGGACACCACAATGCTTTTATTGTCAACTTTTGGATAATAACTTCCGTGTAACCTTACAAAACAACCAGCATTGTGATACCGGAGGATTTTGTGATCTTCATAGTTAACACATATATTTGTTGTATTCAATCTTACTCCTATGGCAATACTTATCTAATCGTACTGTCATTTTCATACTTTTCCTCTTTTATATCAAATTATCAGACCGAACAACAGATAAACGAAATGTAATTATCTTTGTGACACAATTTAAACATATATTTGATAATAAAAAAATTAAAGTTCTTTTTATTTCTAGATATATTTGTATCCATGACATTTACCCAATTGTTGTGTACACAAATGCTGATAATAGAATTGTAATTCATTGACTGAAATATTGAATTATCGAGTGGATGAATTGATTAAAGATAACATTATTGCAGCAAATTATATATTGCAGATAATATATACATTTTAACAACATACACATATATAAAGCAAGAGCGTGTTTAGATTGATGGTTTAAAACAGAACGTTATCTTACCAATTCATTATCAAGGACAAACAACAGTATAGTGGTAGGCATTTTTCAGTTGACATGAATAAGCTTTGATTTGTACTTTTTTTCGTCTAAATGAATGTCTATGAAATGTTGCATTATTTTGTACTCAAAGGTATATACATAGCCGTAGCTTTTTTTGTACATTTGTTATAAATAGGTGTGTTTTTCAAAGCTCGTTTAATAATTAATCTCCCAACTGTATTAATTCAATTGTCATTGAAAGTTCTTATGTATGCAACACGCAAGTCTGTCGAAGAAGTTTTCGCAATTTTTATAATAGATTGAATAACAATTTTGACCACAAATTAAGAAAGCAATTGTTTGTCGATGAATAAGATACTTTAATTTAAAACAATAAGATGAGGAATAATTTGAATAGAGACCATGCTCAACAAGAGTTCAGATGACACAGTCGAAATCTCAGCAAAAGGTCACCGTACAATCTTAAAAAATAAACTAAACACATACTGTAATAGGTCTCACAATGATAAAGTTTTAAAAACATTCTTACTAGAAATTTAAAAGCTTTCTACAAATATAACAGGAACGGAAAATGATGCAACAAAACTTCATAACATATTATGAAACCAATAGATCTACAATTAATGTCTCAAGTGTCTTGACTGATATTAAGGTAATTGGCTTATTTACATATTTCGGTCACTTTGCAGCTCTATCGTTTCTTGAAATTTCACGCATCACCTTTGAGATCAGTATTTGTAATCCGTACTTATTAAATTTTAGAAGTTTCCTAACATAAGACATACAACCTTCAACAGCACTTTTCTAAATTCATAATCAGATAGGTTCTACAGAACTTAAACTTACTGTTAATTATTTGATGAATGTTTACAAATTATGAGATCATGGTATGATCAGCTGTTGATCCCGATGTTTGTTCCACCACAAATATTTCTGATTGATATTTTATCGTTGAGGTATTGTAACACCTGTTTTACCGCATTTATTATTGATAATGGTTCATCTTTTGAATTATGCAAGAATCAATGTATATCGATTTATCAGTAAGTGTTCAAGACCTGTTAAATAATACCAATTATTGGTTCACTAATACCTGTGGCAAAATATTGCGTTCAAGTGGACGACGTTAAATAATATATAAAAAAGAATATGAAGAATGATTGCCAATGACAAAAGAGACCAAATGGCACATAAATTAACAGCTATAAGTAACATAACGACTTTCAACAATGTGCAAAGTCCATTCCTCATAGAAAAGGCCCCAAAATCACAAAATGTAAAACAATTCAAACGAGAAAACTATAGACCTAATTAATGTACAAAAACATTGAACGAAAAACATATATATAAAATAGCAACAAACGACAACTACTGAATTACAGTGTCTGATTTAGGACAGATAAATAAAGGTAACAATAGTATACCGCTGTTCAAAAGTTATAAATCGATTGCGGGAAAACCAATCCGGTTTACAAAATAAAACCGAGAGAATCACATCAACTATAAAAGAAAAACAACGTAACAACAGAACACTGAAGTGCAACAAAAAACAATTAGCAATGAACATACATAGAAACGAAATATTAGATAACAACTGCCATATTCCTGGTACAACACATTTTAGGTAGAAATGGTGGGTTAAATCTGTTACTTACAAAACTTCGCGCTTTATGATAATGTTAAATATACCGCAAAAATGACAACAGTACACGACGGGAATACCGTACAAGTAAACACAAGAACACATGAGCAGAGAAATACATAAAGTAATTACGTAATAGTCCATTTTGACATATAAACCACAAAATATTAACAAACAACTAAAAATAATTTAGAACAGTACACACAAACAGCTTAATAAAATAACGAACCGTGGACCTGTCATACGAACGTATAAACGCCACAAAAGTAACGTCACTGGTAAATTAACTGGGTGATAAATTATCTGTACTATACTATACGAATAGAAAATAAAAAAATAGAATCATAACTGCAAACGACAAGACAAGAAAACATAACCGATCAGAATTACAAAAAAAACTTCGTAACTTAATACATGAACCCTGTAATATTCATTTGACAAAACAAACATACAGAATGTTTCGATGTTCAACAAATAAGAGGTATTCCGACCCTCCTGCTCACCTGGAATAGTGTGTGTATCAGAACAACATAAGAACGAACTATACAAATCAGTTGAAAAAGACATTACTAATCAGACGGATACATTTAAAAGCATATAAAATGCATATAAAAGAGTGGACATCACCGAATACTTGTTGAGAGTTATCTAATTGGCAATACCATCACCATATCTTCTTTTGAAGATATGCAATGAACTTTTACAAAAGTGTGGAATTATATCAATATTTAATTGTGAATAATTTAAGGTCCAATAAGTCACGAATATAAAGTGCATTATAAAGATCAATTGAAATTGTCTTTTCGGAGTAATAGTGCACTCTTTTATCAATGTACAGCAGCTGGATGACGTACACTATTGCCTTAATTCTAGTCTACCTTAACCTTTTGTACCTGTATCACGACACTAAAATCACTTCTTGACATAGTTTTGCTTATTTAACATTTGAGATAAACATGATAAATCTGAACGTGTTATAACAAATTATCGATGTAATACCAGGTCACAATTAAGGTTTCAGACATATTAGCCAAAGAGCAGACTATATTAGTAGTCATCAAAGGTACCAGGATTATAATTTAATACACCAGACCCGCGTTTCGTCTTCATAAGATCATCAGTGACGCTCAAATAAAAATAGTTATAAGTTGCCTCATTGAAATAAAAGTCGTTGTAAACGTACTGTATTAAATCGTTTATCATAGGAGGTTTATAAAACTTCAAAACCCTAATGTAAATAATCAGTTGAACTATAGTTGGTTTATGTTTGTTAATTACGTCATGGTTATATTGCTCCTTTTTTGTATGTTTTGTAACAATCCAAGGTTTTAAAACGACTCTGTTGACCAAGTATATACAGACAGTTAACTTAGACCCGCAACGTAGCGCTAAGTGGACATTTACCAACTAAACGATCAGATTGAATTGAGTCCATATGGTTATCATCTACAATATGACTCTTCACAGTAGATGCTAACCCTTTTCCGACTTCTTGGAATTCACAACTGGACAGTCTGCAATCTTGTGACCTGGCTCATTACATCCAGAACATAACAAAGGACGTCGTTGTGGCTCAAACCTATTGTATCTAATGTTATAATTAGTCGACTGTTGTTTTGTATTAATGATCTTTGTTAATGTTTCAATTTGTTCACTCTGTTTCTGGACAATACCCAATAACTGATTGAATTAATCGGATCGTTCACTACAACTGTCAGTTTTATCCTTACTAGCGCAAACATTAGCTGTAGGTTCATCTGGTACATTATCGGTTGTTTCACTTTACATCTTTGTGTTGTATCTTTTATCATTATATTTGACCTCCTCAGACCACATAATAGCTTCTTCACGTAAATCTAAAAATGGTATATGCGACTGTGCACGAACTATTTGTTTCAGAAGTTTTTTTTAAGAAACTGTCTTGTACATTTTGTGAAATTGGTCGCATAATGTTTTCTCTTTATTAGGCATCCAAGTAGAATCTTTATTTGTAATTTTACTCATTAAATCCATTAACACATACGAATATTCTTTGAGTGATTCATTTGTCTTTTGCACACGATCCAAAAAATTCTTCTGTAGTTTAGTAATGTTATTCTTTACACCAAAGGCATCTTGTAAAATTTCTAAAAATTTATCAGGACTTTGTCGAACTAGATGAGAACGGTATTTCACTTCATCTTTTTCAGAACCTGCAAGTTGTAAATATATATAAAATCCGCTCGTTCTTGATGGGACATTTCACGTGCATGTAACTCAGTATTAACATCGTCAATCCAATCTTCAACTGAAAAATTTTACCCAGAAAACTTCGGAACCTTTCTATCCTTTTGCACATATACAACATTCTTTTCATTCACTGGTGCCCTTCTCATTTCATTTTCACCACTAGGTTTCCAAGACAGTTCTTTAATTCTGTTCTGTAATTCATTCACTTGCTTTTGTAAAGACTTACATGTAGGATAACTTGCCATTATGAAGTTTCAAAACTATTACCACAAATATATATACAAAAACTGCAAAAATACACAATATATAACTCCACTCTATATTCACAAAAAGTGAATCAATGCATAACTACAATCCAGTATGAATAACACACATAATCCAGAATGAATAAAACACATAATCCAGATTGAAAAAATAATTAAAATATTTCATCATATGTCACCATGTCTCACAATATCACATATATTCCAAATACAGAAAACAGTTACTTCAGTGTAAACGGTTTCGTCACTGTTATACATATCCGCTAATGTTCGTCTTCAATCGTACATTTGAGATGTTCGGTTAAGTCCGTATATATTCCGATAATACAAATAATCTCCGTCACTGGTCGGGTCTTCTATGGATTTCCGGTCTGGTAGAACCTCCGTCAAAGCTCAGTCATCTCCGTAGATAGCCCGATGACACACACATCAACTTCGTGGATACTCCTCCCAGACGTCTGATGGAATGCCAGCAGTCATTGCCTTCTGGTTTGTCGACGACGCCATTTGTGACCAGGTGGATTAAGGTTCAGATGAATTTATGCAGAATGTTCATATACTTTATTAAATATAACTTAAAAGGCAACGACAGATCTGAAATATACAGATAATGAAAAATAAATACAACTTTACTATACATGCATATGAATATATCATTTTGTAGCAAATAATGTACATTATGTTTAATTACACAATTGCAAATAAATAATAATGCAAAATACAGTTAAATGACAACTCTGAATATATAAACCATTTGTTAATCAATGCTAATGAAAACTGTTCACTAAAGTAAGTTGACCATACAACTATATTTATAGGCCGAGGGCTTGAATCTTCATAAAAACATGACCACATATTATCTTAATCGTCATGAAAAATGACCAAGTATTTTCTGACCAATTTAGAACATATTCATACTTTCGAGTGACCTTACAAACAATCCTTTCCCATTGTAATATTCAAACCTGAATAAGAGTTCACTTTTTATAATGAACTAAATGTAAAACATAGGTAATCATCATTTCAATGGATGGAATGAAAAAGCTCGGACATACTTTGTGAGGACCGAATGGATAAATTGTTTTTCTTCTGCTTAAGGTAAAATTTATACTTATATATTTTGAGATTTTTTTAATTTAAAAAAGCAGCAAAATGTTATATAAAACTAATTCCATTTTTGAAATTTGACTTTTTTTTATAAATATAAAATATTTAAATTCAGACCATTCAACATTAAATGCATACCTTTTATTGATAAATTTACATGTATTTGTGTTTCTCCGAAAAAAATTCTTTGCTTTATATATCAGCATTCTGGCATTGTTTTCTTGAAAGAATAAAAAATCCCTCAAATGTCAGTTATATAAATTATATAGGTATTATTTAACCTACATCCTTTCCCAAATAGACAACTTTCAAGTTAATCCGTTCCGACGAGATTTCGTTGATTCTTTTGTACCTGGGTCACGTGATCTCATTGAACGAAGGAGCATGTCTATTTCCGGTTTGTAATGTTGACATTGGAAACCAGGGAACATTGTTATTTTATGATATTCAAATGCTTTCTGTGCAATACAAGGCTGCAATGTCGATGCCAGGATACACGGATGATACACATGCATGGAATTCATACATTTTTTTCTCGTTTCCTTCATATGCCATCCATAAAAGAAGATGGATCCGATTGACTTGATAAAAGATTTATTTATATAACTTTGTTCCTTGGCACGTTCTCATGTCCCTTCTTCAAGGGATAGCTAACTGTGCCGCACCCTTACCAAAAGCATCTCGCCTAAAACAATAACCGGGAAGTCAATGCCAAACAGGAAAAGAAATCATCTATCTTGTAAGTTGAAACGGAAAAACTACGGGTATGACAGTTTATCCAGCACTGCAGCAGTGACAATGAGATTGAAGAGGATTGAAATAAACAAGTAACATCAAGATCATACCTGGTAACTATGACCTAAAACTTACTTTCAGTTTGTCTCTAGGCAGAAACATTGTTTTGTCATTTGGGAGCCTATTGTTTAAAGATCCTATAACTGTCTATGTGGTATGGGTCCAGGGACCATTTGTTCATTAATGAAAGCCTTCAGTAACAGATATATAATATACGCTAACTTCTATGTTTGTCGCTTGGTCTCATTGGCCATCATATCTTCTTATTGTTGTAAAACATGAAAAAATATACCTGCTCATAATAGATGCCAGAGATGTACAGTGTACCTTTATACCTTTATACTTTTATCTTTGGGTCGTTACATAAGACAAAGGCTTCTACTGACCCCTCATCCTGGATTGTCGTATATGATTTCTCATCTCATAATAATATATTTAATATAATATATTAAACTTATCAAACATACTTATTTAGGTGTGCGCAGCTGAAACACTTAACACTAACATGTGAATTATATGGGTTCCAAATTTCGTCATTTAATGCAGACTTAAAATTATTTAGAGTCTTTGCCGTCACCGTTAAATCTGACAGGTTATTCCACTGATCCGCTACTTAATTGAAAAAGTATTTAGTCTACGTGTAGTCTTACACTGTTTTTTTTTAAAGTTTTAATGAGTGACCTCTAGTATTATTAGATGGTGCTAAAGTAAATAGGCTCATCCAGTCGATGTTATCTATACCATGCAACGCTTTGAGACGTATTCGATGCAACGTCAAGAGTCTTTACCATACCAGGAGCCTGTAGTCCAGTGTTTGTTTGTTGCTGTATATCACATTTGTTTTCAAAGTTGTATAAAGGCTATGAATTTCCCTATTTGGTATGTTTAACATTTCATTATCATAATTAAGCCATGACCCTTGATAGCTTGCTTTGTGGTATGGGTTTTTGTTATTGTTGAAGGAAGTAAGTCTTATTGGGAATCATATTACATCTGCTAAGATAGATATTTTGTACAATGTCTTTTTTTGTTTGAATTTATATTATACCTGCCTTAATCATGTTATTTAAAGGCAAATTTAAAGACATTTTAACTATAGTTCAAAATAGATTATTGTTCTGTGGTTTATCTAAAAAGATGTAAAACTTAAATTTATAAGTTGATTTTTTTTTCAGAGCTGCCTATAAATCATGATAATATTTGGATTCAAGCAGATAAAGTTTAATCATAAAAAAATAATACAAAAAAGAGAAAAACCTACTCCAGATAGATGTGTAACTGCTGAATTTGTGGACAAAACAACTTTCCTAGACATGCATGTGTCATCTTACCTCGGGATTTTTTTGTCCTGATTGTATTAAATAATATATCATAACATGGAAAATTTTATATCATTTGTGTATGCACAATTTCAAAGCAATCAGAAGTCGGAAAGAGCATAGACCAGTAATCTCAGAGTTGGAATAAAGTTTTATTCCTCATTCCTGCATCATGTTCATACTGTTATCATAGATATAACTGCATGTTTCAAGTTTGGAAAAAAACTGCCAAGGTTTCCTCACAAAGTGACAGCTCATATTAGATTATATTAATATGATCTCATCCTGAAAATGTGCAATTATGCTATGAACTCTAAGGAGAACATGTAATTATATTTGAATATAATTCATTTCTAAATTTGCAATTTGAATGCTATGTAAACTTGGTATTTTGACAATTCTTTTTTGCATTCAAAAAGTTTGAACAGTATCTTCAGATAGATTTGATTGATAGTCTATTCTCATAAAACCATGCAAGTACAAAGGTTACAGAAAAGTTAAAAAATAATATCTATACATAAAAATAAAAATGCATAAAATTTAACACTTCAAAATCTGATAAATGTACTAAGCAGCAACTTTAGTCCTCATTTTTATTTAAAGTCTTTATTGAAGTTATAATTTATCAAAAATGTTAACAGCACACCATATTAAGCTGGCATTAATGTTTGTAAAAACATATTTTTAATTTAAAAACTTATTACAGAGGATCATATATGAAATCATTAAAAAAAATATGCTTCTTTACTTTCACAAAATTAAAATAGTTTGGCAAATGTCTAAAGCTAAAAGGGTCCAATACATATTTATTTATATGTTTTTATCTTTTAAAAAGAAAAAAATGTATTGTTTAAAGTAATAAATATTTGAAATCTTGGCTATTTGATATGAATAAAAGGAGATTAGGGTGCAAGTCAATTAAGGTATCAACATACATACATTTATTTTCAAAATGACATCTAGAGGACAGCACACATACATGTACTGATTTGAGAACAATTTACCAAGGTTTAAACTTGTGGATTTGTCAATAAAGGGAACGACCAGGAGACATTATGACTAATACTCAAGTAATGATAGATTGAAAATGGCTAAAAGAATAGGATGAATTAGCAAATTTACCTGACGATATTGGGATATCGGTATTTAGTCGGATCTTAACTTGTACATGATTTGTTACAAACTAGTATTTTTAAAAATAAACTAACAAATGTCGAAATGTTCAGGACTTAATTAAATCTGAATTTGGGTAAGGTGATGCAAACATACTATTTGTATTGCGTCTTACACTTTGAGAAGCAAATAATATTTTACTTCTTTATTAAAATGTTGTGTAAAACGTTAATTATGAGTTATGAAAGTCAAGGGGCTCGAGCCTTTTTCTGAGGAAGTTTAAAAAAATTTCAAAGAAATATTGTTTACAGTGGGTTAGCTTTCATTAGTCTTCACATCCTATAGATTAACAACTTTTGGTTTTATTTATAATTTAGAATCTTCATTGAAGGTGGGGCACGAATGCACAGTTAATTAATAATATTGATAAGCCATTTGTATGCAAGAGTGATATCCCTTTGTATTATGTGTCGATTCGAAAAAGATATGCCAGTATTGTCTCCCTTTAACAGGTTCATTATTTTATAATTAATAATAGGTTTCTGATATAATTTTGAATACTTACAAAATGTATCAATTCAATATATTTCAGTTTTTGTTATTGGTGTATCAAAAACATTGATGTACGAATATAATTTCATAAATTTGAAATGTATGAAACGATTACATACCAATATAAAGAACCGTTCATCATTTTTGACTAGGACTATATATCAAAGACGAAATTTTTATCTCCCTTTCATGATAGATTGATTGGGAAATTAACCAGAGTTATCTAATAT
>CM034351.1:118614839-118732772 GCA_019925275.1 Mytilus edulis
GTAGATGAAACTTGTATGAATAAAGAGATAAACATAAAATTAACAAATTGAGGCCCGTTTGATATGGATGCAAGCCCGTCAGTCGTCTCCAGAAGCAAACTACACGTTAGTGTAATCTCGGACCACAATATGTCCCTTTCATTAAAAATAGCAATCACGCCTTTTTTATTGTAGAAAACCTTCCAAGTCCGTTGCATTTTGAGATTTGAAGGACATTTTCGATTAACCGGAAGTACAAACTAAGTGCCGAAAATATAACTCTAAAGTTGTCTATTGTTTTTGTTTATTCTATATGTGTGTACCGTTAGAAAATGCATGAAAAATTGCAAAATTCAAAATGCTTCGTTTTAATCTTTGTTCTTTCGTGTTAAATCAGTAGGCTCTTTTCCCATGGAAAATGCCTCAGGGGATTGTACACTCCTCTGTTAGTGCAGTTCACTTTCATAATTAACTGACAATGAAAAGTCATTCATGTATAGCATTTTATTTTGTTTAAGTAAAACCATGTACTATGGAAATTAGAGGGGGAATTGTGAGAAAACATCAACAAGAAATAGCCAATATCGATGAAAAGTTTTAAGGATTGTAACTATCAAAACCTTAATGTCAATCAATGTCAATGACATGAGCAACACGCGTGGAGCAGCATCTGATCACCCTTCCAGAGCACATGAGGTACCCCCAAGTGTTTGGTGGGGTTCGTGTTTCTTACTCTTTATTTTTTCTATGTTGTGTTTTGTGTACTTTTATTTGTCATTTCTTTTTATGCAATGGCATTGTTGGTTTATTTTTGATTTATGAGTATGACTGTCCCTCTTTTACAACAAGACTGCACAGTTGGAATAGAAAGTAGATACTTTACAACTAGTCGTCCATTCAATGCAGGTTATCAATGCAGATTAGACAAAAACAGGTCATGACTGAAAATACTTTAACAATCATATTAAACTGTACATTGTACTGCAGATAATACAATCTGTCATGTTTTAATTGTCGAATATATTCATCTTGATACTATATCTCAATTGTAAAACAGTCAGAGTACATCATGATTTCAATATTATTTGTGGTTTTGGGATTCAGTATTGTGTCTTCCGGTGGATTTTTATTGGACGGCAGTACCAAATCCCCGCAGGGAGAAATTGTTATGTCTGACAATCATTTCACTACCCTTATGAAGTTATTTGTGGAAGAGCGAGAATCGCGTGAACAACTACAAAACTTTGTTCTACGGCTGCAGCAGGAACTGACCAGTAAAGTTGACAGTGTGGGTAACTGTAATTGCAAAGGCGCTGATATAACCGACGAATTAAAAAACAATACATATCGGTTGCAAACTGAACTAGACTTTCTTCGAAAGGACTTTAATGCTTTACAATTACAATGTGCACAGTTCGATAAACGTCTATCAATCACAGAGAATACCACAGGACGCCTTCAAAACGACATAGATGGCGTAAAGCAGCTGAAGGGTGTGGGAGATTTACAGGCTGTTTTTAATTTAGAAAATAAGACCAATCAATTAGAGGTTAAAGTGCAAAACACGGAACAATCTATACAAACAATATTGTCCAGTGCCAACGCCAGATCGCAAGATCTAATAGGTCTTCTGAATAGGATAAAGGCAACCGATAATATGACATTGCATTTGGAAAGCGAACTACAATTATCAAATGACAGACTCAATACGGTCATTCGTGATATCAATGGCAGATTTAATACGGTCGTGAACGATATCAATAGTAGGAAGCAAGATGTCATAGCTTTAGTAAACAATGTTCAACACTTACAGTCCGGCTTGAACGACACAATTCTAAAATTGGACAGAATAACAAATAGAGGTAAGCGAACGTTAGATCAAACTTGTAAAAAGGATTTTCAATTTTCTCAGACGTTCAGTATGATATAATAATTAATAATTGTCCGAATTGGGTGTCCACTCAAACATTCTTTAATAACAAAATTGAAATAACAAAAACACGCATCATATCAGTTAATTTCATTATCATGCGAATACATTACAGAAAGCATGTGACAGAAGCTGGAAAAATGTGCAATTTTGTTCATAGCAGCCCGACACCATTTCGGAAAATATGTTATTCACGTAAATGTAATGCTATTATCAAACTGTGAAAAAGGCTATTTACTCCAAATACATAATTTATAGAACAACTGCTTCCCTGTAAATATACACGGGAAATAGAAGACAATATTTCATAAAATTGCAACTAATGTTTACACAAAGAAAATATCAAATAAAAACTTTCCCTATTAGATATGAGAATATTTTAGCATAGACTAAATCAAGAGAGTAACAGCTGAGGTTTATTTCATGTTTTGTTCTTTTAAAGGAGCACTTTCATCTAAAATTATCTTCATTGAATCAATGTAAACTAAAAGCCGATGCTTCGTCAATGACATGATTTTAGTTTTGCAAATAAATTCTGCGTTGAGGCAACGTTGATAGATGTGGTTATTTCTAAGGTCCATGTGGATTATATAGCGCATCACGTGTTTATGAGAGAAATGAAAATTAAAAAAAATATCAGCACACAACACATGTATAAGTGTTACAATAATTATTTTAAAAAACAAACACATTCCTTAAATTACTCCTTCCCTGCGATAACGACCAGGACTATCATTATAGTGTCTTGATATCCAAAAGAAGTTCCAAAATGTTTGATGCCACACCTTTTTTTAGGTCTCTTTTGTTCGTTGGGTGGTTGTCTTATCAATTTATAACAAACATCTTCTTATTTTCTCAGGCAAGAAAGTTGTTTATGCCCAAAATACGAAAGTAGAGGGGCATTATGTTTTCAGGTCTGTAGGTCTGTTCGTTCGTTCGTCCGTATGTCCCATTTCAGGTAAAAGTTTTTGGTCAAGGTAGTTTTTGATGAAGTGCCTATGAGATGATCATTTTAGTTTTGATGCCAAAATATATTTTTGACTCCTTTTTCACGCTCTACTGAACATAGTAAATGATAGTGCAATTGGGGCATCCGTGTACTATGGACACATTCTTGTTAGATAGAATTCTTAGGTTTGAATTAAAATATAACATAATTTTTTTGCAGCAGTATTATCTGCCCAGACAGCTACTGGAACAGTATTAACTTCAGCAATTATTCCATTTAAACAAGTTCGCACTTCACATGGAATTACAGACCTAAAGTCAATCAGAAATGAAGGGAAATTCACATGTGAGAAAGCCGGATTATATCTTATATCTGTAGTTGTGTCTACAGCTTCTACATCTGATGGATCTTATTCTGTTTTCAAGAATAAAGTTCCCATAGCCCGAACGTTTAGACATCAACAATCGTCTGTTATAACATTTACCGCCATTCTCACAAAACGACTACAGACCAATGATACTGTGTATATAAAAAATGGCCCAGAGATGTATGTAGTTGGTGGATTCGCGTCAACATTTGTAATAATACAAATTGGATAGACAACCAATTTAGTACTCACAATGACTTTGTTAATATCAGATACTGGTTAATTTGGGAGAATGTCGGAAATGGAATTCATCAAATAAATTAGAAAAGTTATGAAAATGGTAGAAATTCTTATGTATCTGATTTAGTCTTTAGCGTGTTTTTTCAAATATTTTTTTCAGAATATAAGTGTTATTAATTGATATATCTGTATTTATAAAATCAGTTTTGTAAAACCGATCACACTCTTTTTTATTCGCAATATAATGGGAAGGGTGTCTATTGAAGGTGGAACAGAGTCGAGGTTTTCATTAATGAAAATCTAAATTTTTATCTCATTCAACAATTGAATACTAGAAATCTTATGATATGTAAAAAAAAAACTCATTTATATCAAAACAAAAATTTCGGATTTCGAACCCGAATAAAACTATCTTCATGTAATCTTTTAATAAATGGGGGCGATCGCACAATAATTTGAACGCTAATTAAAATAACCATGTTCAAAATCTGTATCGGAATCGGAATTTTGTTAAGTTTGTGACTGTAAATTAATCTCAATGAAAGTAACAGTATTTTTTTTAACCCAACTGTTAGATTTTATCGGAAGTGGGGTTGTCATGGAGTAAATTTTCCATTATAAAATTAGTTCCAAATGGAAAACAAAGTTTTGGAATATGTTTTTCCACTTGAAGAAATATTACAATAACTGTGTTTCTTGTGAAATAAATAGGTATAAAGTATTTGTTCCAACCAGCATATTAATATAATAGCATTGTTTATAATAAAGTTTCCAAATAAACTTCTTATAAAAGGAACACATATACACACTTGGAGACAATCATCATTGCGGTATATTGTTAAACAAATGTGTCCGGAGACCCCTTTAATGTTTATGTTTTTGGTAACAAATAAAGAAGATAGAAACTGTAAAGGTAATAGAAAATGTTAGAGATTGTCCTTTGTTGAAGATGCACATAGCCCTAGGTAAGAGACACACGGTCATTAGAGCATCAATTGTGCTTTACTAGTGTAGTCGCACTATCTGGGCGTAAATAATAGTTGACTATGTATAGGGTTCTGGATAGTTTTATTAATCAATGAAGCATCAAAAGAAACCCTGTAATATAATATTACATTTAATAACAATGTATATAAATCAATTCTTTTAAAACATGTATTATATCAATCTGATAAATTTACGTAATATGTACATGTGTACTCAAAATAATTAACCAATTTACTGTAAAATACGTCACAGTTCATGAAATTACCAAAATGTGCAATTAACCTTATCTAATCAAAATATAACTTTCTGTGACATCCGAAACAGAATTTAACTTGTCAGAAAAGCAAAATAGAAACATAGTTTCTCATTTAACAAAACATTATAATATACGAATTAGCCGTTAAAACTATAAACAAACAGTCTAAGCAAAATAAGCATTAATTAAGCCAATACCAAAAAGCAGTTAACTAATAAAGCTAAGCTAATGCTAAACAAAGCAAAATAACTAAGCTAATAAAATAATAAGCAACTACAAATGAACACTCATTCTTACCTCGTATGAGGTACAAAGGTTATGCCTCTACGTATATCTACATCATATGCAGAACTCTGTCAAATACCTGTATAACAAATACTAAATTATAGTTACTATGCACAGACTTATAAAGTACTTAAAATCTATCTATCGGAGACAAAAATATTATAAAGACTCTGAAAAGTATTTATCAAGTTAAAATTTTACTCATTTACTCTCGGACTCATTCTGCTCAAATATTCGGCATTCAATACGTTTATATTTACTCTATTTATTTCCAGGCTTAAATTATGTAGCTCAAATGTAAATCAATAATGTGCCTGTTATAAAAGTTACGTTAACCTTTTAAATAGTTTACAACATTCATTCACCAATCACACGATACACATTCTTACTACGAATTCATGCTAAAATGGAAAGTTACTCATGCGTGAAATACTGATTAATCCGGTAATAAAATTACAATGAAAGTAAGATAAAGACAGAATATCTAAAGAGATAAGTGAGAAAACTGACCTGAAATAATCGTGGAATTCCTCCAATACAAATAGTACAAAATATGAAACAGCAAATAAAGTATATGAAACGTCTGTTCGGTTTGAACATCAATCCACAATTAAATATAGACTGAATAGAAATAAACCGCCAAAAGATATATAACCAATGAAATAGCAGAAAGTGTGCGGTCAAATCAAGCGTAAAACACTGACCATCAGAATAGTAGAAGTGAGTAACAATCAAAGCCGAACTAGTCAATCGTCAAAGTCCGTGAATATAAAATACGAATAGCACCACTCATAATTAATTACAATCCGTAATTAATCTATTTGAAAACGAAAACACAAATATGAATTAGGAATTAAATCATCTTTATTAAAAGCAAATTCAAATCGGAAATAAAATATACATTACAAAATCATAACGGTATTTATTCAATCGTGAATAAATACACGCTAGCACATACTCCTCCCTGATCTGAAATGACGTCCCGTCATTTGCTCTGTGGAGTTTTCACAATAGCTAAAATCGTCTTTGCTGCTTCTGTTTGTAGATCTCTAAATAAGTTGGTTCCTGCTAATGACGTAATACACTGGATCCTCTGGTACCAATCCTTTTCTGTTACCAAACTAGCTGAATGCGATGTATCATAATTACCTGACCGCATCCAAGCTGGTTTTCTTCTTTCCCTGGTAGACCGTCTAATAGTCTGAGAAGATGACGACGAACTGTCTTCAGGTGGATTCTCCTGCTGTTCTATGTCATTTCCACTATCTAAAGCGTTCCCTGTTCTTCTTCGGAATCTGTCTCATCAACTGTCGTAACTGAATCAGCCTGAGAAAGGGCGTCCCCATCAGATCCTGAAGCTTCTGTCTCTATTACCTCATTTTGTCTCCTTGCTGCGATGTTAAATCTGTAACGGATGGGTTACTGTCATCATCAGCATCTGAATGTATAATGACCAATTCAACTGACTCCTCATCAGAAGATTCATTCTGTCTGTAGTCCTGAATTGGTACTGGTCTATCGGGTATCATTGTAGGTGGTACTTTTGTTGGCTTTCTTTTTCTTAGTGTCTGTACTGGTTTGTTCTCTTCATTATGCTCATGTGTTTCCGTGATGAATCCTACAGGTAGTAAATGGTTCCTGTGCAAATTTCGCTTCTTTCCACCACCATGTTCTTTTTGCACTGTATAAACTGGAATGTCTTTATTTGGTTGATCAAGAACACGGTAAGAATCCTTTTCCCATTTGTCAGATAGCTTATGTCGTCCTTCAAATGCGTTGATTCGTACCAGTACTCTGTCTCCCTTCTGTATAGTTGCACCACGTACCTTAGTATCATAACCTCCTTTCTGTTTCAACTGAGATTTCTTCGACATTTCTGCTGCAGCCTTGTGTGCATACTCTAGTCTATCTTTGAGGTTGTTGATATAGTCTTGACTCTTTGCTTCCTTCCTTAAACCAAAAGCAATATCTACTGGTATCTCGGATTCCTCCCAAACATCAAAAAGTATGGTGAATAGCCTGTTGAATCGTGTCTGGTACTGTTGTAGCAATATACCAATGGTCCAACATAAGCCTTTCAGTCTCTCTTCTGTTCAACCTCCAGGGTTCCAAGCATACTCATTAATGTCCGGTTAAACCTCTGCATTGTCCATTTCCTTGTGGGTGATAACTGGTGGTGCGGGATTTTACCATTCCTGTTAACGTACAGAGTTCCTTAATAAGCTTAGACTCAAATTGTGCTCCCTGGTCTGAGTGAAGTCTTTCGGGAAGTCCATAGTGAACAATGTAGTGGTTATACAGTGCTTCAGCTGTTGTTCTTGCTGTCATATTCCTTGTTGGTATAGCTTGTGCAAACCTGGTGAAATGGTCTGTAATTACTAAGACATACTGTTGTCCTCCCTTCGATGGTTCCAGGGTTAGATAATCCACGCATACAAGCTGTAACGGTGCCGTGGTCTGAATACTTACCAGAGGTGCTCTGTGATTAGGGATGGTTTTCCTCCGTAAACATCTGCCACAGTGTGAAAGCCATTCCTCTACATCTTTCGCCATACCTGGCCAATAAAAGCGGTCCCTGAGTAGTGATAGAGTCCTATCTTTTCCCTGGTGTCCTATATCATTGTGGTATGCTTGTAAAATGGTGGTGATAAGTTGTGATGGTAATACAAGTTGTTTCTTCACTTCATCTTCAGTATTAACTACTCTGTATAGAATATCATCAATAATCTGTAGGTGGTTAAATTGTCTCTTCAATATGGGTTCTCCTTTATCAGGTTTCTGCTGTTTTTCTACCATCTCTATCCAACGTGTTATCATCTTGTCCTGTTGTTGGGCTTTCTTCCAATCTATGATGTCAGTGGTTGATGGCCCATCTAACACATTGTTCTCTTCGTCCTGAACTAAGTTGGGGTTAATGGCTAAACATTCTGCAAAAGGTGTTGGTACAACTGCATCACAGATGGCACGTACGGAATCAATGTTGATGTCTGATCGATCTTCAGAAACTGGTAGCCGGCTGAGTCCATCTGCATCTGCGTTTGTTCTTCCAGGGCGGTACTTGATGTTGAAGTGATAGCTGGCTAAGTCTGCTAACCATCGGTGACCTGTAGCATCCAGTTTTGCTGTTGTCAGAACATATGTGAGTGGATTGTTATCTGTCCATACCGTAAATTGTTGTCCAAACAGGTAATCTTTAAACTTATCTGTAATAGCCCACTTCAATGCCAAAAACTCCAATTTATGTGGCGGGTAGTTCTTTTCCGCTTTCGTCAGACCTCTGCTAGCATAGCTGATCACACGCTTTTCACCTTGCTGTTCCTGGTATAAGACTGCTCCTAATCCAATCCCTGAAGCATCCGTGTGTAACTCAAACGGTAGAGTATAATCGGCATATCCTAAAATAGGTGCTGATGTAAGTAGTCGCTTCAAGGTGGCAAAGGCTGTCTCTTGATCTGGTCCCCAGTTCCATGCTATCTGTTTCTTGGTCTTTCCTTTGCTTCCTTTCTTACCTGTTGGTGATGGCATCAAATCAGTGAGAGGTCTACTAATCTGGCTGAAATTCTTGATGAATCTTCTGTAGTAGCCTACAAACCCAAGAAATCGTCTGACATCCTCTGGCGATGTTGGTTTCGGCCAAGTAGTTACTTTATCTGTCTTCTCTGGGTCTATCTCTTTTCCTGCCTCTGAAACTATATGACCAACAAACTTCACCCGTCTCTTAAAGAAGGAACACTTCTTTGGCGCTAGCTTTAAGTTGACTTGCCTTATTCTCTCCATCACTAGCCTGAGGTTCTCTAGATGCTCCTCATACGTCTTCCCAAAAATGATAACGTCGTCTATGAAAACACAGCATATCCTCAGATTGTAGTCGGCTAAGCAGTCCTCCATCATTCTCTGGTAAGTGGCTGGACTGTTGGTTAAACCAAACGGCATCCTGTTATACTCATAAAAACCCAATGGACCGACTGTAAAGGCTGTTCTTTCTTTGTGTGGCTCATAGATCTCAATCTGATGGTACCCTGATTTCATATCTACGACCGAATAGTACGTCGATCCTGCCAGACAATCCAGAAGTTCATCTATTCTTGGAAGTGCATAACTATCTTTTTTTGTAGCGTTGTTTAGCTTTCTGTAGTCTACACACAGGCGCAGGCTGGAGTCTTTCTTCCTCACTAATACCACATTGGACGCAAAAGGACTGTGTGATGGTCTAATAATCCCCATATCCAGTAACTGCCTCAAATGTGCCCGTACCTCGTCATATGCTGTTGGTGGTATGTGGCGGTATCTCTCTTTAAACGGTTTATCTTCAAGAAGGTCGATTCTATGCTGCACCGTGTCGGTGTGACCTACATCATCATCCCTCTTGGAAAAGATGTCCATGTACGAACGGATAAGTGTACGTCCTTCCTCAAATTGTTCATCCGTGAGATTACTTTTGGTGAATTCCATCTTCTCCATAATACTTACCTTTTCATCATCTTGTGTTGTTGGTTGCGATGGTTCGATGGTAACTGGTTGGATCTCACATATTATGGCTCTAGGTGGTATACTTACAGTTCTGGTAGTTATGTTGGAAATGCGTATCTTCACTGGTCCATTCTTTCTGTGTTGGTAGCTGATTAATGTTGGTTCGATGTCTAAGTCCTCGTGATTTTTTGCAAGTAAAGACGACTGTAACATTGCTGGTGAATCATGATATGGTATTTCTTTGTCTAAGTAGCCGGTTAATGTGATGTATGAATTTGGTGGTACTGTTACAGACTTGATCTCACCACTTCTGATAATTCCAAGACGGTTGCTGTTCTTTGTAAGTTGTTTCTCTCTAAGTATGATGCATCTTAACGCTAGGTACCATGGTGTAGTCAAGCTGCTTTCCTGTAAAAATCTAGCTCCTATACTTACCTTAAGTGTATCTATGATGGTTGAAAGCATGTTTGTTCCTAGTAGCAGTGGTACCTGTTTGTTGTATCTACTGTCTGGTATAACTAGGAGTATACATGGGTATTCCTGATGGTGACCTGGTATCTGTATGCAAGTTTCAGTATAGCCAAGGTATGGTAACTGTTGCCAATCTGCACACTCTATATCTAGCAAGGTTGTTATGTCCATTAATGGTGTCTGTATATACTGGTTGAAGAAAGATTGGCTGACTGTTGACACTGTTGAGCCGGTATCTAATAAGGCTGATGTTTCCATACCATTTATGTTCATCTTTACTTCTGTTGGCTGACCAAAGAGTCCTGGTGGTGTCTTTACCCGACTGACTTTGGGAACCTTGCTGTTCTCTAAACCTATGGACGTTCCCCCTGCATAGGCTTGTTGGAGTTTAAATGTTGCTGACTATGATCCATTCTAACTTTGCATCCTATCTTCAGATGTCCTGTCTGTCCACATCTCCAGCATTGGTAATCTCTATCTGGATTATCTCTTCCTCCTCTATAGTTGTTCTGTCCTCTACCTCTATTTTGATTTCCTCCTCTACCTCTATATCCTCCTCTATTTTGTTGTTGTTGTCCAAACTGTGGTTGCTGTTGCCATGGTGATGACTGATTGGGCTGCTGCCATTGTCTCGACTGATTTGGTGGTTGAAATTGTGGGGGTTGTGTATGTTGTTCCTGATGGTTCCATGGTGCTTGCTCCCATCTTTTATCATTACAATCCAGTCTGGTATGTATCTGATTAATCAAACCTTTGATCTCCTGTAGACCTTCGTCTTCAGGTTGGGTTGTTATAGCCTTGTTTATGTGTGTCTTGGTCTCTGCTGGTAGTGTTTCACTTCTGCTGCTATGATCACTCTCTATTTGCCTTAAAGCTACACGTAGTCCATCAAAATCACCAATGGCATCATATTTATGTCCTGAAATATCCTTCAAGTGTGGTTTTAATCCTGTCCAAATCATTGCATGAAGCATGTTATCAACATCTTTTCTCTGTACAACTCCTCTATCAACTGCTTTTCCAATAATTCCTTCCAGTCTACAACTCCAGGCTGTTACACTTTCTGTTGGTCGTTGTCTTGAACCATAAAACTCAGCTAAAAGCTCTTCTTTCTTGTCCACACTTCCATATATGCTATCAAGTTTCTGGATTATAACTTTTACAGTTGCGTTGAGTTCCAACCTCATAGCTACAAGTCCTGCTTCCCCTCTTAATGATCTTCTTACTGCATTCAATATAGCATCTTGCTCATAATTCTGCTTAAGTAAACACTGGACTTCATGTCTCCATAATTCATAGGTAGTGTCGCCAGCCTTTGGTTCTGTTCCTGAAAACCAGGTTATCTTTGGTGGATGGTTCATCATCATCTTGGTCACATTAACTGGTTTAGGTGGTGCTACAAGTGAATGTGGTTGTAAATTAGGAGCTGGTTCTGGTTTCTGTTCCTTGAGTGCTCCCTGTGACGTCAGATATTCCATCATCCAATTCTTTAAGTCCTCAGGGGTATCAGCTTTTGGTTTAGCTCCCATCTTTTCAAACATCTCAAAAGTCTTCATCATCTCAGCTGTAGGCGTTTTTGGACTTGCTGGCTGTGCAGTAATAATTTCTTCTTCCTTGAACTTATGAGCCATGTTGAGTAGAAATTCCAGTGTGAAAATCCAGAACAAAATCAAAATCTAGTCGGCAATACGGAAAACTGTATATAAAAAAAAATATGCGCGTACAAAATATCCGAGTATAGCTGTAACGGTCGAATAATCAGCGTATAATAAGCCAATCGAAAAGTACGACAACTACGGATAAAATATATCTATATCGAATATACTACATGTACTATAACGCACTGTATAAACTATAATATGCTCAAGTCAAAGTCTAAACTGTCCACTCAATACCAATGATCAGTCTGGGATAGAAATACTCTAAGTATAGACCAAGTAGTAATAAAGATCACTAGCACTACCCTAAAAGTAACTGTATAGCTGGCAGAAACAAGTCTCAAAGATGGTAACTGATAGTACAAACAACAAACTAAGATCTCACTCAAGTGTAAGTGTACAAGTGTTAGTAAGTATGTGCAGAGATATGGATGGGTTCACATGCAAAGTTATAAGGAATGTTATCACCTATATAACATGCACTATAACTCTATCATACACCAAGATTCACACTAAGTTTATCAATATCAAACTTATTTATCACCTATGTCAGTAATCAAAAAAAATAATTCACCAAAAAAAATTTTCTAAGTCTGTGCTGAAAATTCTATGTAAAAAAAAATCAACAATACAACACAAACTAGACAGCTAAGTCAATATTAGTACTAATCACAATGTCTAATAATTCTTATGTACATGTAACTAACATCACATCTCAACCGCATAATCATATAAATGTTGCGCAAAGTTGCAACCTATGTGGTATAGTATAAATGAGAAGAAAAAAAATTGCGTGTATGCTATGTTCAAGTGTAAATGTGTATGCAAAGTCTCTATGTGTAAAGGCTTTAACTCACAAAAGTGTATGCGTGTATGCACTATTACCAAAAACAACTATTGGTTGTGACAAAATTAACTAAATTGCAAACTATTGTTAATTCGCAAATCAGTGGCTTGAGAATTCAATATTAAATTTTCAAACAATCAATCAATGCACGTTGTCACAATGTTTATGTTTATACAGGATGTGTATGTACTTCCGGTTGACCTTGACCTGTATTGACCCAGTCTGACCTCGAAGGGGGTGGGGGTTGTGGTCCGGTGGTCAAGTATCAATGTATAGTTAAAGTGTAAACATACATGTACATTTAATCAATCAACACCAAGTGATGTTCAACATGAACCTTCAATGATTGACAAGTGTTCTAAAGTGTCTCTAATCTATGTGTAAAAATACAAATGAAAAATCGTCGAAACTTTCAAAGACAATATTTTCAAATTTCTCAATAAATTCTGAATAAATCGCTACTCAATACCAATAGTCATGTGGTTAACATACATATGAATCAATTATAAATGAAAAGTAACTTACAAATACAAGAATAAACACAAAATATCAGGTCCTTTCTTGAACTTGTGCACAAATTTCCATGTGTTGTTTTCGTACTCGAGTACCGGAAATCGAAATGTCAACAATGGCAAAACTCGGTTTTGAATTCTAGAATACGCCGGCCGGAGCTACGGTTCACTATTTTCTCTAACTTGGAATATTCCGGTCGGAGCCAACGGATCCTTTTTTGATCTTTTCTATCTAGATGTTTTGTCGTGAATCCTTCACTATCCACCAAATAACGTGGGCGCCAAAATGTAGTCGCACTATCTGGGCGTAAATAATAGTTGACTATGTATAGGGTTCTGGATAGTTTTATTAATCAATGAAGCATCAAAAGAAACCCTGTAATATAATATTACATTTAATAACAATGTATATAAATCAATTCTTTTAAAACATGTATTATATCAATCTGATAAATTTACGTAATATGTACATGTGTACTCAAAATAATTAACCAATTTACTGTAAAATACGTCACAGTTCATGAAATTACCAAAATGTGCAATTAACCTTATCTAATCAAAATATAACTTTCTGTGACATCCGAAACAGAATTTAACTTGTCAGAAAAGCAAAATAGAAACATAGTTTCTCATTTAACAAAACATTATAATATACGAATTAGCCGTTAAAACTATAAACAAACAGTCTAAGCAAAATAAGCATTAATTAAGCCAATACCAAAAAGCAGTTAACTAATAAAGCTAAGCTAAGCTAAACAAAGCAAAATAACTAAGCTAATAAAATAATAAGCAACTACAAATGAACACTCATTCTTACCTCGTATGAGGTACAAAGGTTATGCCTCTACGTATATCTACATCATATGCAGAACTCTGTCAAATACCTGTATAACAAATACTAAATTATAGTTACTATGCACAGACTTATAAAGTACTTAAAATCTATCTATCGGAGACAAAAATATTATAAAGACTCTGAAAAGTATTTATCAAGTTAACATTTTACTCATTTACTCTCGGACTCATTCTGCTCAAATATTCGGCATTCAATACGTTTATATTTACTCTATTTATTTCCAGGCTTAAATTATGTAGCTCAAATGTAAATCAATAATGTGCCTGTTATAAAAGTTACGTTAACCTTTTAAATAGTTTACAACATTCATTCACCAATCACACGATACACATTCTTACTACGAATTCATGCTAAAATGGAAAGTTACTCATGCGTGAAATACTGATTAATCCGGTAATAAAATTACAATGAAAGTAAGATAAAGACAGAATATCTAAAGAGATAAGTGAGAAAACTGACCTGAAATAATCGTGGAATTCCTCCAATACAAATAGTACAAAATATGAAACAGCAAATAAAGTATATGAAACGTCTGTTCGGTTTGAACATCAATCCACAATTAAATATAGACTGAATAGAAATAAACCGCCAAAAGATATATAACCAATGAAATAGCAGAAAGTGTGCGGTCAAATCAAGCGTAAAACACTGACCATCAGAATAGTAGAAGTGAGTAACAATCAAAGCCGAACTAGTCAATCGTCAAAGTCCGTGAATATAAAATACGAATAGCACCACTCATAATTAATTACAATCCGTAATTAATCTATTTGAAAACGAAAACACAAATATGAATTAGGAATTAAATCATCTTTATTAAAAGCAAATTCAAATCGGAAATAAAATATACATTACAAAATCATAACGGTATTTATTCAATCGTGAATAAATACACGCTAGCACATACTCCTCCCTGATCTGAAATGACGTTCCGTCATTTGCTCTGTGGAGTTTTCACAATAGCTAAAATCGTCTTTGCTGCTTCTGTTTGTAGATCTCCAAATAAGTTGGTTCCTGCTAATGACGTAATACACTGGATCCTCTGGTACCAATCCTTTTCTGTTACCAAACTAGCTGAATGCGATGTATCATAATTACCTGACCGCATCCAAGCTGGTTTTCTTCTTTCCCTGGTAGACCGTCTAATAGTCTGAGAAGATGACGACGAACTGTCTTCAGGTGGATTCTCCTGCTGTTCTATGTCATTTCCACTATCTAAAGCGGTTCCCTGTTCTTCTTCGGAATCTGTCTCATCAACTGTCGTAACTGAATCAGCCTGAGAAAGGGCGTCCCCATCAGATCCTGAAGCTTCTGTCTCTATTACCTCATTTTGATATCCTTGCTGCGATGTTAAATCTGTAACGGATGGGTTACTGTCATCATCAGCATCTGAATGTATAATGACCAATTCAACTGACTCCTCATCAGAAGATTCATTCTGTCTGTAGTCCTGAATTGGTACTGGTCTATCGGGTATCATTGTAGGTGGTACTTTTGTTGGCTTTCTTTTTCTTAGTGTCTGTACTGGTTTGTTCTCTTCATTATGCTCATGTGTTTCCGTGATGAATCCTACAGGTAGTAAATGGTTCCTGTGCAAATTTCGCTTCTTTCCACCACCATGTTCTTTTTGCACTGTATAAACTGGAATGTCTTTATTTGGTTGATCAAGAACACGGTAAGAATCCTTTTCCCATTTGTCAGATAGCTTATGTCGTCCTTCAAATGCGTTGATTCGTACCAGTACTCTGTCTCCCTTCTGTATAGTTGCACCACGTACCTTAGTATCATAACCTCCTTTCTGTTTCAACTGAGATTTCTTCGACATTTCTGCTGCAGCCTTGTGTGCATACTCTAGTCTATCTTTGAGGTTGTTGATATAGTCTTGACTCTTTGCTTCCTTCCTTAAACCAAAAGCAATATCTACTGGTAATCTCGGATTCCTCCCAAACATCAAAAAGTATGGTGAATAGCCTGTTGAATCGTGTCTGGTACTGTTGTAGCAATATACCAATGGTCCAACATAAGCCTTCCAGTCTCTCTTCTGTTCAACCTCCAGGGTTCCAAGCATACTCATTAATGTCCGGTTAAACCTCTCGCATTGTCCATTTCCTTGTGGGTGATAACTGGTGGTGCGGGATTTTACCATTCCTGTTAACGTACAGAGTTCCTTAATAAGCTTAGACTCAAATTGTGCTCCCTGGTCTGAGTGAAGTCTTTCGGGAAGTCCATAGTGAACAATGTAGTGGTTATACAGTGCTTCAGCTGTTGTTCTTGCTGTCATATTCCTTGTTGGTATAGCTTGTGCAAACCTGGTGAAATGGTCTGTAATTACTAAGACATACTGTTGTCCTCCCTTCGATGGTTCCAGGGTTAGATAATCCACGCATACAAGCTGTAACGGTGCCGTGGTCTGAATACTTACCAGAGGTGCTCTGTGATTAGGGATGGTTTTCCTCCGTAAACATCTGCCACAGTGTGAAAGCCATTCCTCTACATCTTTCGCCATACCTGGCCAATAAAAGCGGTCCCTGAGTAGTGATAGAGTCCTATCTTTTCCCTGGTGTCCTATATCATTGTGGTATGCTTGTAAAATGGTGGTGATAAGTTGTGATGGTAATACAAGTTGTTTCTTCACTTCATCTTCAGTATTAACTACTCTGTATAGAATATCATCAATAATCTGTAGGTGGTTAAATTGTCTCTTCAATATGGGTTCTCCTTTATCAGGTTTCTGCTGTTTTTCTACCATCTCTATCCAACGTGTTATCATCTTGTCCTGTTGTTGGGCTTTCTTCCAATCTATGATGTCAGTGGTTGATGGCCCATCTAACACATTGTTCTCTTCGTCCTGAACTAAGTTGGGGTTAATGGCTAAACATTCTGCAAAAGGTGTTGGTACAACTGCATCACAGATGGCACGTACGGAATCAATGTTGATGTCTGATCGATCTTCAGAAACTGGTAGCCGGCTGAGTCCATCTGCATCTGCGTTTGTTCTTCCAGGGCGGTACTTGATGTTGAAGTGATAGCTGGCTAAGTCTGCTAACCATCGGTGACCTGTAGCATCCAGTTTTGCTGTTGTCAGAACATATGTGAGTGGATTGTTATCTGTCCATACCGTAAATTGTTGTCCAAACAGGTAATCTTTAAACTTATCTGTAATAGCCCACTTCAATGCCAAAAACTCCAATTTATGTGGCGGGTAGTTCTTTTCCGCTTTCGTCAGACCTCTGCTAGCATAGCTGATCACACGCTTTTCACCTTGCTGTTCCTGGTATAAGACTGCTCCTAATCCAATCCCTGAAGCATCCGTGTGTAACTCAAACGGTAGAGTATAATCGGCATATCCTAAAATAGGTGCTGATGTAAGTAGTCGCTTCAAGGTGGCAAAGGCTGTCTCTTGATCTGGTCCCCAGTTCCATGCTATCTGTTTCTTGGTCTTTCCTTTGCTTCCTTTCTTACCTGTTGGTGATGGCATCAAATCAGTGAGAGGTCTACTAATCTGGCTGAAATTCTTGATGAATCTTCTGTAGTAGCCTACAAACCCAAGAAATCGTCTGACATCCTCTGGCGATGTTGGTTTCGGCCAAGTAGTTACTTTATCTGTCTTCTCTGGGTCTATCTCTTTTCCTGCCTCTGAAACTATATGACCAACAAACTTCACCCGTCTCTTAAAGAAGGAACACTTCTTTGGCGCTAGCTTTAAGTTGACTTGCCTTATTCTCTCCATCACTAGCCTGAGGTTCTCTAGATGCTCCTCATACGTCTTCCCAAAAATGATAACGTCGTCTATGAAAACACAGCATATCCTCAGATTGTAGTCGGCTAAGCAGTCCTCCATCATTCTCTGGTAAGTGGCTGGACTGTTGGTTAAACCAAACGGCATCCTGTTATACTCATAAAAACCCAATGGACCGACTGTAAAGGCTGTTCTTTCTTTGTGTGGCTCATAGATCTCAATCTGATGGTACCCTGATTTCATATCTACGACCGAATAGTACGTCGATCCTGCCAGACAATCCAGAAGTTCATCTATTCTTGGAAGTGCATAACTATCTTTTTTTGTAGCGTTGTTTAGCTTTCTGTAGTCTACACACAGGCGCAGGCTGGAGTCTTTCTTCCTCACTAATACCACATTGGACGCAAAAGGACTGTGTGATGGTCTAATAATCCCCATATCCAGTAACTGCCTCAAATGTGCCCGTACCTCGTCATATGCTGTTGGTGGTATGTGGCGGTATCTCTCTTTAAACGGTTTATCTTCAAGAAGGTCGATTCTATGCTGCACCGTGTCGGTGTGACCTACATCATCATCCCTCTTGGAAAAGATGTCCATGTACGAACGGATAAGTGTACGTCCTTCCTCAAATTGTTCATCCGTGAGATTACTTTTGGTGAATTCCATCTTCTCCATAATACTTACCTTTTCATCATCTTGTGTTGTTGGTTGCGATGGTTCGATGGTAACTGGTTGGATCTCACATATTATGGCTCTAGGTGGTATACTTACAGTTCTGGTAGTTATGTTGGAAATGCGTATCTTCACTGGTCCATTCTTTCTGTGTTGGTAGCTGATTAATGTTGGTTCGATGTCTAAGTCCTCGTGATTTTTTGCAAGTAAAGACGACTGTAACATTGCTGGTGAATCATGATATGGTATTTCTTTGTCTAAGTAGCCGGTTAATGTGATGTATGAATTTGGTGGTACTGTTACAGACTTGATCTCACCACTTCTGATAATTCCAAGACGGTTGCTGTTCTTTGTAAGTTGTTTCTCTCTAAGTATGATGCATCTTAACGCTAGGTACCATGGTGTAGTCAAGCTGCTTTCCTGTAAAAATCTAGCTCCTATACTTACCTTAAGTGTATCTATGATGGTTGAAAGCATGTTTGTTTCTAGTAGCAGTGGTACCTGTTTGTTGTATCTACTGTCTGGTATAACTAGGAGTATACATGGGTATTCCTGATGGTGACCTGGTATCTGTATGCAAGTTTCAGTATAGCCAAGGTATGGTAACTGTTGCCCATCTGCACACTCTATATCTAGCAAGGTTGTTATGTCCATTAATGGTGTCTGTATATACTGGTTGAAGAAAGATTGGCTGACTGTTGACACTGTTGAGCCGGTATCTGATAAGGCTGATGTTTCCATACCATTTATGTTCATCTTTACTTCTGTTGGCTGACCAAAGAGTCCTGGTGGTGTCTTTACCCGACTGACTTTGGGAACCTTGCTGTTCTCTAAACCTATGGACGTTCCCCTGCATAGGCTTGTTGGAGTTTAAATGTTGCTGACTATGATCCATTCTAACTTTGCATCCTATCTTCAGATGTCCTGTCTGTCCACATCTCCAGCATTGGTAATCTCTATCTGGATTATCTCTTCCTCCTCTATAGTTGTTCTGTCCTCTACCTCTATTTTGATTTCCTCCTCTACCTCTATATCCTCCTCTATTTTGTTGTTGTTGTCCAAACTGTGGTTGCTGTTGCCATGGTGATGACTGATTGGGCTGCTGCCATTGTCTCGACTGATTTGGTGGTTGAAATTGTGGGGGTTGTGTATGTTGTTCCTGATGGTTCCATGGTGCTTGCTCCCATCTTTTATCATTACAATCCAGTCTGGTATGTATCTGATTAATCAAACCTTTGATCTCCTGTAGACCTTCGTCTTCAGGTTGGGTTGTTATAGCCTTGTTTATGTGTGTCTTGGTCTCTGCTGGTAGTGTTTCACTTCTGCTGCTATGATCACTCTCTATTTGCCTTAAAGCTACACGTAGTCCATCAAAATCACCAATGGCATCATATTTATGTCCTGAAATATCCTTCAAGTGTGGTTTTAATCCTGTCCAAATCATTGCATGAAGCATGTTATCAACATCTTTTCTCTGTACAAGTCCTCTATCAACTGCTTTTCCAATAATTCCTTCCAGTCTACAACTCCAGGCTGTTACACTTTCTGTTGGTCGTTGTCTTGAACCATAAAACTCAGCTAAAAGCTCTTCTTTCTTGTCCACACTTCCATATATGCTATCAAGTTTCTGGATTATAACTTTTACAGTTGCGTTGAGTTCCAACCTCATAGCTACAAGTCCTGCTTCCCCTCTTAATGATCTTCTTACTGCATTCAATATAGCATCTTGCTCATAATTCTGCTTAAGTAAACACTGGACTTCATGTCTCCATAATTCATAGGTAGTGTCGCCAGCCTTTGGTTCTGTTCCTGAAAACCAGGTTATCTTTGGTGGATGGTTCATCATCATCTTGGTCACATTAACTGGTTTAGGTGGTGCTACAAGTGAATGTGGTTGTAAATTAGGAGCTGGTTCTGGTTTCTGTTCCTTGAGTGCTCCCTGTGACGTCAGATATTCCATCATCCAATTCTTTAAGTCCTCAGGGGTATCAGCTTTTGGTTTAGCTCCCATCTTTTCAAACATCTCAAAAGTCTTCATCATCTCAGCTGTAGGCGTTTTTGGACTTGCTGGCTGTGCAGTAATAATTTCTTCTTCCTTGAACTTATGAGCCATGTTGAGTAGAAATTCCAGTGTGAAAATCCAGAACAAAATCAAAATCTAGTCGGCAATACGGAAAACTGTATATAAAAAAAAATATGCGCGTACAAAATATCCGAGTATAGCTGTAACGGTCGAATAATCAGCGTATAATAAGCCAATCGAAAAGTACGACAACTACGGATAAAATATATCTATATCGAATATACTACATGTACTATAACGCACTGTATAAACTATAATATGCTCAAGTCAAAGTCTAAACTGTCCACTCAATACCAATGATCAGTCTGGGATAGAAATACTCTAAGTATAGACCAAGTAGTAATAAAGATCACTAGCACTACCCTAAAAGTAACTGTATAGCTGGCAGAAACAAGTCTCAAAGATGGTAACTGATAGTACAAACAACAAACTAAGATCTCACTCAAGTGTAAGTGTACAAGTGTTAGTAAGTATGTGCAGAGATATGGATGGGTTCACATGCAAAGTTATAAGGAATGGTATCACCTATATAACATGCACTATAACTCTATCATACACCAAGATTCACACTAAGTTTATCAATATCAAACTTATTTATCACCTATGTCAGTAATCAAAAAAAATAATTCACCAAAAAAAATTTTCTAAGTCTGTGCTGAAAATTCTATGTAAAAAAAAAATCTACAATACAACACAAACTAGACAGCTAAGTCAATATTAGTACTAATCACAATGTCTAATAATTCTTATGTACATGTAACTAACATCACATCTCAACCGCATAATCATATAAATGTTGCGCAAAGTTGCAACCTATGTGGTATAGTATAAATGAGAAGAAAAAAAATTGCGTGTATGCTATGTTCAAGTGTAAATGTGTATGCAAAGTCTCTATGTGTAAAGGCTTTAACTCACAAAAGTGTATGCGTGTATGCACTATTACCAAAAACAACTATTGGTTGTGACAAAATTAACTAAATTGCAAACTATTGTTAATTCGCAAATCAGTGGCTTGAGAATTCAATATTAAATTTTCAAACAATCAATCAATGCACGTTGTCACAATGTTTATGTTTATACAGGATGTGTATGTACTTCCGGTTGACCTTGACCTGTATTGACCCAGTCTGACCTCGAAGGGGGTGGGGGTTGTGGTCCGGTGGTCAAGTATCAATGTATAGTTAAAGTGTAAACATACATGTACATTTAATCAATCAACACCAAGTGATGTTCAACATGAACCTTCAATGATTGACAAGTGTTCTAAAGTGTCTCTAATCTATGTGTAAAAATACAAATGAAAAATCGTCGAAACTTTCAAAGACAATATTTTCAAATTTCTCAATAAATTCTGAATAAATCGCTACTCAATACCAATAGTCATGTGGTTAACATACATATGAATCAATTATAAATGAAAAGTAACTTACAAATACAAGAATAAACACAAAATATCAGGTCCTTTCTTGAACTTGTGCACAAATTTCCATGTGTTGTTTTCGTACTCGAGTACCGGAAATCGAAATGTCAACAATGGCAAAACTCGGTTTCGAATTCTAGAAAACTTAGAACTCGATTAGATATTGAAAATATACATCAGAAAATGTGAAAAAAAGTATATGTCACCGACTTCGTTTTCAAGAAAAATCCATTTTTAAAATGGTCCGAGAGGGTACTAAATTACATTGAATATATAGGGTAAATCTATATTTTTCTTCTACAATTTTCGGTTTTTGGTATAAATCACGAGAACCGCTCCATAGAATTTTTTTTTAACTTAATATGTTTTTCCTCTTTGTCTTACGAATTAGATAATATTAAAAAAAGGTATGGTCACCGACTTCGTTTTCCCTGTAGAAGCGACGCAAACCCAACATTTTGACTAAAAAACCCATCAAAATTCGTGACGTCGTAATTTTTATCATATAACGTCAAGTTACAATGTATCATGCTAATAATTTCCAACGTTCTTCGTGTTGATTATGCACGATGATTATGTGTTTCGTATTGATAGATTCTTTTTATCATAAGAGTCTGGATAATTATCATAAATTTTTATTTAGTATTACATTGTACCAATATTCTTTATTCTTTATATTTTAGCACTTCATTATACACTTTTTCTTTTTTTTTCCTTTTTTGCATTTTATTCTGCAATTTTTGCCCATTATTCTGTATTCCGTAAACCTCAATCAGACCCTCTTATATGGAACATTTTAAAAAGAAATTATACGTTGTAAAAAATGTGATACATGTATGTTCATTATCAATATACATATCTAAAACAATTACTTATTCAGACAAAAATACGTTGTAAGTACATGAACGCAAAAATGGTAAAATCTTAAAAATAGAAATCATCAGGGTTACTGTCTACAAGTTGACGCAATAAAAGATTTAATTGAAGTTATATTTTGTATGCCCCCTCAACTACCCCTGTACGTCTGTCCGTCCGTCATTCCGTCTGGCCACCCGTCCTTCTGTCCGACCGCCTCCCTTTATAGTTTATAGTTATTCCGCAAAACATCTACAGTTTGAATCCTAGAACGTACTTTGCTGTCTGTTTGCATGTGGTCAGGGTTTTGATTTTTATTAATATTTGCTCTAATGAGAGAAAGTTGAACTTTGTCATTTGTGGGTAACAAATTCATAAATCTCTTAGACTATCTTGTAAGTCATCTGTTTACACTTTTTCTCCGTTACGATATATGATTTGGCCACTTTAAAAAAAAACACGATTTTTTAGCAGCGGAACATGTAAAAGCTTGTGTTTTGGTACTATATCACGACAGAACACGCACGACAGAACGTGTTCTGTCCATAAACTGCTGCTTAACATCGCATATATAAACACACATTATATCAATGATTCTACAAATTCTTGAAAGAGTGTCATTTGGTTATTTATACATCTTCAAGTTAACAAATAATTACATTAGATGTATGTTTCATTATAATACGTTATTCTGATTTATGTTTGATATATCTACAACCCCCCTCCCCCCAACCGAAAAAAACAAGAAAAAAACAATCGCACACAGGCTGAGACATGACTGGTAATATTGTGTTTTGTTATTTAGTCAATCTACACAAATGAGGGGGGACCTTAAACGGGACGCCGGGATCGGGTGTTTTTCAGCACGGGATTTCGGGATTGATACTTTATGGATCCGGCTATTCTTTTTTTCCAATTTCGGTATGACGGGATTGAAATTTCTATAAATTCGGGACCTCGGGATTTCATGTTTTTAAGTCCGGTATTTCGGGATCAGGACCCCTGCACCCCCCCCCCCCCCCCAAACCACCACCACCACCACCACCCCCAACCCCGTCAAATGCATATTATAAGATGTCTTTTCCTTTTTAATTTTCTTTTGGCCTTGTGTTGTTGTCTGGTTGCTGTCTTATTGAAGTACTGACTACTTACGGGATTTACATTTAACTTTAGGTACTGAAAGTCTGTGACACTGTGCATATTTTTCAGTCGGTATATATAGCAGTACTATGATATAGAGGTGATCGATATAACCTCGTTCTCAACCTTCAAGTTTTTTGAGTGAAATAGAATTCAAAACAGTTCTATTGCATATTTGAGATGCTACTTTCAGCTAGGGTACATTTTTTTTATTCGGTTAATTTTTACCCATATATATAACAATTTCCTTTGAGAAGACAACCATACGAATCAATACTATTAGGATATTAAGCCCTCTATAAATCGTCAAACCATATACTATTTATACATGTATCTATTTAAAGATTTGTGTTCTATTTTTAACATCGAAATTGCGGACGTGAAAGAAAGCACCATTACAAAAACAAAAAAACAACGTTAGATTACAAAATGTAGCGATGGATTAATGATCGTGAAACATCATTTTTGCTTATTTTTAATTTGTTATAGTCTAAAACTGTGTATGAATATTAAACTATTGTTCCAACCGTGAACAAGGTTAATTAATTTAAGTGTATTATAGTTTAGTGCCATCTATGACTGACTGACAGCAGCGGCGAATTTATGACCAGTATTAGTTTATGTGGTTCATTTCCGTTTTTCTCTAATTTGAAAATATTTTTACTTGTTCCGACTGGTGTGATAATTTTCAAAATATGGGAGATATTATAGTCTTACCGACACCGTACAATACTAAGTTTTAACTTTAGTATTAATGTCCCAAACTTACACCCCTTCTGCTTATTTTCTGCTAGACGATGTTTTTCCCAGTGAATATAGGGTTTTTGAAAGGACAGTTTTGACATACTACATATAGAATACTTCCGAGACCACACTGTTTTTTCTCATCACAATTATGTAGAAATAGTAGTGAGCAACAGTTTTCACACTTGTTTTAACTGGTCGGCAGATATACAAACTCGTACCACCCTATGTCCTGATTTTCATTTTGAAGATCGTCTTCAGGACTGTTTTCATATTCATTTTCAATTTTTAATTTTAGAAAAACAAGTTCATTCTCCTAGAATTAACATACTTTCCGTCAAATTTACCGTTGACGTTGTCCCATCGAAAAGTCGCCGGGTGCAATTTTAACATTGCAACATCTGGTCAAAGGGACGTAATTCGTACAAAACGTCGCAATATTTCGCGGAATCCGCTAGACGGCGTTCATTTACTGTTACTTGACCTTAAGTTGACATATGTTATACATTTTTTTTCCAAATTGATTATTTTAAAAGTTTTCGGTGAAGACGAAATTTGTATTTTTACAGTTGTTACTTTAATGTGCAATGACGTTTGTCAACCGATGAACATTTATTTAGATTACTAAAGGATCTTTGTAGAGTCCCCTGTCATCAATTCCAATTTTTTTAAATGCGTTGCAGCACATACTACATGAAATCGAACAAGCTTAGAAGGTTTTATAATTATAAGGAGTCAAAACAGATAAAAGAAAATATAGCTGATGGTTGCAAAATTATTATTTTTATTTGCTTTCTGAAAGTTTAATATTCTCTTTCATGCAGAAAGAGCAAGAGCCATTACAACATATGCAAAGTAAATTTGCAGAAATTTCAGTCAAACACTGGTACACGATTTCATATAACATTCATTTTTTTATAGTCTAAGAGGAAAGCCATTTTCAATTAATATTTTATCCGTAGTGCGTCTTTTCAATTGTAATGTTATACTGCTGTATCAGTTTTAGAGTGAAGGTTGGCGCCTGCTAAAACGTTCAAACCCGCAGCATATATTATATGCACCTGTCCTAAGTCAGGAATTTAAGTCCGGAACAGTGCTTGTCGTTTGTTGGTATGTTTGATAAATGTTTCTCGTTTAAAATAATAAAAGAAAAAGATGAGATGTGATTGCCAATGAGACAACTCTTCACAGGAGACCAAATGACACAGAAACTAATAAAAATGGTCACAGTAGAGCCTTCATATTTGAGTAAAGCCCATACCGTATAGTCAGCTATAGAAAGCCCCGAAATGACAAATGTAAAACGTTTTACAATTCAAACGAAAAAAACTAACGTCCTAATTAATGTACAAAAAAATTTAATGAGAAACAAATATGTAACACGGCACCAAACGACAACCACTCAATTACAGGCGCTAGACTTGGGACAGGCACATATGTACGTAATGTGGCGAAGTCCCAACCCTCCCCTAACCTGGAACAGTGGTGTTATAGTACAACATAAGAACGAACTGTAAAAATCATTTGAAAAAGGCTTATTTGTAGATATTCGGTCTCAACAGTATTTCATGTACATTGTAGAAACCCGCAAATATATTTGCTCTTCTCTTTATTTCATAGCAACGTTATGTTACATATCTATATATGGCGTTTAAAGCCAAGACGCAAAGACATGCTGATTTAGTTTAAGTTTGGTTAAGTTTAATTGGTAATTAAACTAAATTGATTTGTGTGGGACTTGTGCCTAATTAGCTATAAAACATTTTGTTGATTGATATAGATCGTTAATCATCTAGTGTTAACTAGATATATGAGTCCCTGACCTGTGAAGTGGAGCTGTAGGAGACTTCATCATATTTGTTTGTCTGTCTATCTTGTAGTCTTTTTTGTCTGTCTGGTGGTCTTGTTTGTCTTGTCTGTTTGGTGGTCTTCTCTGTATATCTGTCTGGTGGTCTTGTCTGTCTGTCTGTTTGGTGGTCTAGTCTAGTTGTCTTGTATGTCTGTCTGTCTGGTGTTCTTCTCTGTCTGTCTGTTTATCTGGTATTCTTGTCTGTCTGTCTGTTTATCTGGTATGTCTGTCTGCACTACACGAAATCCCGGATTTGAAGAGGTATGCAAATGTTATGTAAATGTATTCAGAGACCGACATTTACATATATTTACAAACCGCTGCATTTAGTTTATCTTGTCTTTACATGTAGTAAATATCAACATTTCTTGAGCTATACCCTCCTATAGGCGGTTATGAGAGACCGCGGTTTATAAAATATTTTAACACCTAATCAAACCATTTTAAAGTTTAGAATTTTCATATATTTATAACCATCTCAAAACTTTCGCAAACTTATGTATTTGTATACCTCTGCAAATGGAAATCTTTGTCATGTATTTTTCTATGATGTAAATTTATCCGCAAATATGTTTCTTTGTCTAGGTAGCAAAGCATCATCATTCAAATAATTTTATAGGGGTTATAAAGTGTAAGGTGCATCTACATTTGCCTGGTATGTAAACCAATTGAAAACGAGAACTTTATAGAGGGGTGTAAAGCATCATTTACTTTAATCTGCAGAGACCTGTCAAATGTATTGTAAAGGAATATTTTTGTTAGTCTTTATAGTCGGCTGAAATGTATGACAAATCAGAACATATCAAAAGCCTTTGAGCATATTCCTAAGTGTTTGGTAAATACATAGATTTGCAGACAATTTGTTTAATTAAGAAATGTGGCCAAATGATAATAACAATGACATGTGTAAATATATTGGGCATATGTAACTTTGAATACATATGCAAAGAAATGATAAAGAAAGATATTTCAGATAGCTAGAAATGTATGTGTAAATATATTGGGCATATGGAACTTTGAATATGTATGCAAAGATATTATAAAGAAAGATATTTAAGACAGCTAGAAATGTATGGTAAATAGTTATATTTGCTTTTAGTTTGCTGATATATTTGAAAGGTGCAGATTATATGGACAAATATTGCCATAGCTTTACTGGTAAAGCTATGATATGACACATATAGCTACTTTGGGATTGGTTTTGGCATATTGGTAATATCATTTATTATACATATATTTCAATAATTTCGTTTTAATAAAAAAAAAAAATCGGGTCTACATAAACGGTTCTTGATCTCTTGATGTACTGCGTGAATTTCTTTATCCATCAAAATCTTCTACTCTCGGGAAGTTATGATGGTTCATTCGCGTAGCATAACACGATCGTTTCCTTTGAGTATCTCTTTGAAACTTCTGAAATTGCACGAGTCATAATTCTCTCTGTTTATAAAACATAGAATTTACTTTTTTTAAAAGAGACATATGGGCAGGAATTCGCTAATGCTACTTTAGTGTGACATTGTAAGAAAAAATAAAAATCATTATAAGCTTCTAAATTTTTTACAAATTATTGCTACAAATGGTGTCCTTCTATTTGTAACCAAAAAAATCATTTTTAAACTTGCGTCAGTTTGGAACCAAAGCAAATAATGAATTTGGAGCATGTAACATGGACACTTTTTCCAAATTGAGATTAATGATTCCTTAACTTATTCAACATTCAACATCATATATATTGATCACAAAACATTGTCTATCATCAAAACTCTAAAATGTATATTTTCATTTCTTTCAGAAATTTTGTGAAAACAAGTTTCCTCTACTTTTCTGTCAATGTTACATGCAATGTTTAAGAGATAAATACAGTAAGAATCATTTTCTTTCTGAACATGTAAAGGCTCTTTTTCATTGTGTTACCCTCACATTAAAAAATTGTATTAATATTTTTGCAATTATCTCATTTCTGTCATAAAATAGTGACTTAAATGTTGCATGTAACGTGGACACAAAAAATATGAATAATGAACCATGCCAGAATTGACCTTAAAAGATATAAAAAGCCTCCAAACAACCATCTGAATGTAAATTATACAATTATACTGCCACATTTCTCAAATATGATATTATTTAAATAGTAGTTAATACCAAAACCATTCACCTACATTTCAGACAGCAGACATATTTTTTTTAACTATACCAGTAGTTATGCTTGTTCATGGTGGTACACTATGGAAGGCTAAATTAAAAGATATTCAAATGTCAAAATAACCAGAAAAATAAAATTAAGACCAAAGATAGATCAATTGATGAAGGAGTCATCCAAAATTTTCACAACATGAAACATTTTTATATCAGTAAGTAAGCAACCCGTTTTTTTTATGCACAGGGATGAGATTGATAAGAAGACAACCACACAACCATCAGCATCCACAAAGTTTCTCACTCAATAACTAATACTGACAAAGTAAGGGTACAAAATGATTACATGTATCCCTCATGCATAGATTATAAAATTTACAATAATATAGAAACTCTCAAATATCTTGTTTCGATTTTTCAATGCCATTTCATCTTGAAAACTTGTTACCTAAACTACAGGAAGCCACAATTTAAAGGGCCCCATAATGACCAGTGTAAAACAATTCAGAAGAGAAAACCAATACCCATTAGACCATAGTCCTGTTTTCAACTTTATTTGGCCTTCTTTTACTTTTTTGTTTCATTAGCGTCACTGAATAGTCTTTTGTTAATGAAAAGCGTTTCTGGCCTACAAAATTTCAATTCTGGTATCCATGATGAGTTTATAATTATTATTTTGAAATCAGAAGGAGCCTGAACCTCTTATAATGCAAAAGATATTCTGGAATGTCAATTATTGGCATTACAATTAAAAAAAAAATGTTACAAATTGAATTTCTCATGATTTCTATAATGAGCATCAGTTAGTTAGTGATGCATGTGTTGACTTGTGAATGAAAAGGGATAAATAAACAAGATTTTGAAATAACTATCTTCTACACTGCAGTAGAATGGTCAAATTGGAGATCACTAGTATGTCTGCATACACAGTCACCATCATCTGGTTTTCTGACAAAGAACTACTATCTGACTGGCTGAAAGGACCGTCACCACCCAACTCACTAATAGGGACCTTATCAGACTGGCTAACACAGACATCATAATCTGCCAGGCTGATAGGGTTATCACCATCTGACAGGCTGAAAGGGATATCACCATCTGACTGGCTGACAGGGACATCACCATCTGACTGGCTGACAGGAACATCACCATATGACTGAATGACAGGAACATCACTATCTGACAGACTAATATGAACATCACCATCTGCCAGGCTGACTAGGACATCACCATCTGTTGGCTGACAGGGACATTACCCTCTGACTGGCTTACAAGAACATCACAGACTGACTGACTGACAGGAACATCACCAACTAACTGATTGACTGATATGTACATCACCATCTTCCAGGCTGCCAGGGACATCACCATCTGTCTGGCTGCCAGGGACATCACCATCTGACTGGTTGACAGGGACAGTTTCTTTTTGCAGCATCTTCCTGAGAGTTTTCTTCATCACATTTATTGCTGATCATCTTTTTCTTTCTTAGGTTTATATTGCCTGTAGAATTTTTTAATTAAAAATTGCATGGAAATTTTCAAGACTGACACCAATTTTGTTGTCAATGAAGAAAATACACTTCTAAAAAGAATATCTATATTTAGAAATAAAGATGAAGTTTGATGGTGGTAAAACAAGTTAAATTATCAATAATCTCTTTATAGAGCAAAGGAGTAAGTAAATGTTATCAGTTCTGTTCATGCGTGTAACATTGACAGAAAAGTAAAAAGTTTTATGTCAATGTTACATACATGAAGACCAGAAGATGAAAGTGGTGTGCTTAATAGTCAACTTTGGAGAAATAATATAATTGCTGCCCAGTAATATCTAATTAATCATTTAGGTTATAAAATGTTATATAAATGTCTGACTTTAAGGAAGTAATACCTTTGCATGTAACATAAAAAAATCTTGACACAAAATATTGTTGTCAATGTTACTAACTAGTGTTAAAAGACAAATTAAACAGGAAAACATGAAAACGCTTTAATTTTGTAAAATAAAAATAAGATAATAGCCCCATATGGCAGAAAGTTTTGTTTACGCATGTAACACTGGTCTGAACATGTAAAAGTCTAAATAATAGACTCTGTCAATGTAACATACACAATTTCTTAATGAAAAAAAAGTTTAATTTGGGTTTACTTTATACATTATTTTTTAAAATAGGTATCATAATACATTTGTAATAACATTGAATATTAAAAATTAGATTAACTGTTGATTTCAACACAGTAAAATCTTCTCATGTAACACAAAAAAGACCTGATACAAAAATCGTAGTCCATGTTACTCATAAAGTTATCATAGGAGTATCAAAGAAATTGTGTGATGACAATATTTCAGATGTTAGTCATTTATAAACTCAGATAAACTCATTTTAAAGCTCATAACAGAGGTTTGGAAATCAATGCTTTTAAAACATTATAATTCTGGGTTATGTATGTAACATTGACAGGAACACCAACAAATGATGAGGAAAAATTGCTAGTCAATCAGGAAAAAAATAAACACAAATAATTAAAACTCATTTATTTCTTTAATATCATTTTAATGAAGCAAATTTAAATTTCAACAAGATTTTATTAATTGAATAATTGTATGCACATTTATTAGGTCGTAGCATGTAACCTGACGCAGAAGATGGTGTCGATGTTACATGCCTTTAAAAGATAAGAATTACAAGTAAATATTGTAAAGTCTAGAAATCAAGAAAGATCAACAACTTCTCTGTTAAGAATTCAGCATAAATTTACATTTGATTTAATATTATGCACTGGCCAATTATGCTTTAAGTGTAATAAAATAATATTGTTTTTATTCTGGTGTCAATGTTACATTTTATGTTTTCAAATTAAGTGGCCAGTTATCTTTATAATGCTGAGAATGAATACAAGTACTAGTTAATCAAATTGGCAATTAATCTGTGGTATTTCATGTAAAAAATTAGATTGATAAGGCAAACCGTACAAAAAAAATCTTTTGCATGTATCATAGACACCTTTCCTTGGTAAATATTTTCGTGTCAATGTTATGTACAGAAATCTCTCCAGCAATAAAATGAATATCGTAAGGGTCAAACCTGTTTAAATACAAGATAAACTTATATTTTTTGACAAAATTGCAAAGCAAGTCACACATCATTATCAAAGAACCTAATTTACACAGAAAGTGCATGTAACACTTCATTGTGAGGTCAAATTAACCTGGTCCCACTCTCTTATCATCTGCTTGATCACTGGTAGATGCCTAGTGTGAAAGATGACAAAGCCACATTTTAATGTAATTGTCAGTGGGTTGAAATGTGAAAAAAATAATTATGGTAATGCTTACTATAAAAAAGTATACAACTGTTATAAAAAGATGAGTATTATTGGGCAGTATTGACACGAAAATGAAATAAATTTTCTTACCTTCTATATTTTTCAAACTTCAGTTGATTGATAAAAATCATGAAATCCAAATTGTACCCATTGTTGACACCTTTCAAAATTTGCCATGCTGGACCAATAACTTGTTTCCAAAGCTAATCAGCTAATGAAAAGGTGCATGTAACATTTGTTGACGGGAAAAGTTACATGCACTTGTCCATTTTCAAATGTATTTTATTTGCAGCAATAATCAGATTCTGTACAAAATGGGGTTTCTAAATGATAGACGGATCATTTTGCAGTTGATTTTCAACTATTATAGTAGAACAATTCTTCAGGCATATTCTAAATATGACTAGGGGTTTTGCCACTGCAGAAATGTCACACTTTTTGTCTACAGTTTTCAACTACCAGCACATAACAAGTGCTGATTTTTTGTTGATTTTTTTAATTGGATCCATTTTTTTTGCATTTGGCAATAAAGACTAACCCACTTTGCTATTTAAACAATGTTTATTCTCCATATTTGCATGATTTCTTTATTTTTTAATTGGATAAACACTATTGACCCTAAAATTTCACTAGCGAATTCCTGCCCATATACTACAATATGTATTATATGTTACTGCAGAGACATTTATACTATTTATATATGTCTCTTGTTACTGGTAGAAATAATACACATATACAAGTTAAGCCAAAACAATACTTAGTCTAGATAATAACAAATTTAAAATCGGTAGCGTTCGGAAGGTTATCGAGCGATTTATCAAGTTTTTATAGAAAGTCCAAGTTTCTGAAATAGTCTAGAAATATTCCTTCATCTGTAGTAAAGTTGTCACATAATATTTGACACAAAACACATCTTGAGAGAATGCGCACATAACTATATAAACGTTAAATCTATTGAAGAATATTTTCCTTATCCGTTAAGTCCTTTCACGAGATGTTGAACTCCGTGTGCTTCATGAAGCGTCCTCTGCAAAAACTTTCTTGTTAAAGTTAAAAATTACAAACAAAGAACCAGTGAGTCACGTGTCATAATTGACACACAATTTACCAATGAAATCAAACAAAATCGAAAGATAATATCATTCCATGGACGAGATGTAGCCCTTTCTCCGATCAACGGGGTTTATCAGGAGTTAAGTGTGACAATTATCACCTTTTACAGAAAGATCTGGTCCGAAAAGATCAATAGAAGACAACCGCTAGTATCAATATCCATCAATATAATAAGTAAACTGGACCCCTGTTGTGTTCACTTATCGCTACACTTCGGTGCAAAGCTATAGATAGAACGGCGGACCAGTTTATATAATAAGGCACAAATAATTATCATTTCTTTATGATTTATAAATTGTCTTAAAACAATGCTCCCGTTGTCATTTAATTGTGTTGTTTTAAATACGCAAAACTTAAAACAAGTTATCGAACTATCAGTCATTCGAAATCTCACTTACCGCCTATTTTATACTAAAATTTTACAGCGTTCAATTGTACTTTGACAGGAATCTTTTTTTATACGCCCGTTTATGGGACGTATTATGGTATACCGTTGTCCGTCTGTCCGTCCGTCCGTCGTCAGCATGTCGGACAATAACTCAAAAACGCTTGACCAAATTCGCATGAAACTTTGGTGAATTGTTCATATCTATTGACGTTAGCTCCTTTCGTTTTTTATAAATTTTAGATTTTAAGTTTCTAAAGTTAAAATATATTTAATTTTTATACTTGAACATTTATGTAAAATTTATATTAAAAAGGAAACTTATTTTAATTATTGTTCTGTTAATGTAAAGTTTACCGAGAGCTGTCTCATTGACACTCATACCAAATATTCTTGCATTTATATCGTACATGTATTTGCAGAATTTTAATTTTTTTATTTATCGACTGAATAAGATAATTTGAATCGTTAAAATTTAGAATTATACATGAAAACAGATGCCTGCGACCCCTGTTGTTTCGATAAGCATGTTTTCGAAAGATATCCGCGTGAAGTTCACGTTCATCGTGTATTTGATCACCTGTTGTGAATTTCAGATAACACTGTCAAGTTCAGTCAAACTCGTGGTTAAAACTTTCCTCTACATATCAGTAATATTATTTTCCGGGCAGGGTACTCCCCTCGTTTTTATATCATACTCGGAACATTATTGTATACACTTTTTCTGTGGTACTTTCTTTATATTTTTAGGCGGCATGCAATGAAATTTTGGAAAATTTGCTGATTAGTGTGAGAATATCAGGGACATAAATTCATTAGTATGTGCTTCGATTGGCTTATATCTATAACAAAAACAAGTACTCTAAGACTATATCATTATTGTTAGTGAGAGACCTATCCTTCCATCAACGAACATGTAAAGCGTGTATAAAAATTGTTGAAACTGAGGAACATGTATTGATAGAGTGTCCATTGTAAGATGACCTGCAAACTGATCTTTTTTTAGAAAAACTTTGTCAGAACATCCTAACTTTAAAAAAACAATCTAATTTGAAAAATGGTCTATTGTTCTATAGGTAGCCAGTGTATGTGATAGAAATACCAAAATCTGCAAATTTATTTTACATATAGAAGACCCTGCATGTTTGTTAACAGTCATAAGATAAAAGAGGGTCTGGAAAAGGAGAGAGGTGGGTGTTCTTCAATTCTTAATATTATTTACGCCATTTTTCTCTATTCTATATAAATTTTGCCCATTATTCTCTTTTTTTTATATTCAAGAAGCCCACTATTCTCTATTCTTAAATTTTTGGCCTATCCTTTTCTTTTCTATTCTTTATTTTTTTAGTCCATTATTCTCTATTCTGTAAAACTCCATCCACACCCTCATAGAAGATGCCATTCTAGTTATCTACGTCTTTTTTATTTCACTTAATTATTATTAGGTCTTTCCACTTTTCTGTGGAAAGACCTATTGTTTTTCTTCTGATTATTTTTTTTTTTCTTCCGCCTAATTTTGTTCTTGCGATAAACATTTGTTTCGCAATATGTCGCTTAGATATTTTGTATATGATATGGAACAGTTTATGCGCTTTTGAAATTTACCCTGCGTAAACGAATACTTTTCTTTGTAGGAGTTATCTCCCCAAACACTGTTTTCCTTGTTATCGCATCTTCTTCGCAACCGTAAAAGATTATGACAAATTTATTTTACAAAATTGCTCGTTATATCCTTCGCATGATTTGTCCTATTTTGACCGAAGCGATATGACCGCTCCATATGAGAGTTATTTCCCCTTATGCATCTGATATAAGTGATATGAATTTCTATCTTATAAATCATAAGTGATAGAGACCTAGGATCTTTTGATTTGAGGTCCTTGGTCCCAAAAAATGAAAATTAGGTCAAGGTCAAAGGTCAAGGTCATATTCTAATATTTGAATTTGGCTTATTTTCACTTATATCCAAAGACTGTATAAGATATCAACAAATTATTTTTACTAAATTGTTAGTTGCGACATGTCGTAAGATGTAAATTTTGATTGCAAGCGTACGTTGAATGTAAAAGGGAGTTTTCTCCCCTCTTGTATTTAAAAATACGCGTTTGGTGATATAACTCATTAACTAAATATAATTAAGACCTATGGTCTTTTGATTTGAGGTCCTTGGTTTATGACCTTGAAATTGATCTCAAGGTCATAGCTTAATTTGACGTTCTAGATTTTGACCTTTGCTTTTATTCTATATGTATACATGATAAAGATATACAACTTTTAGAAAAAGGTATCAAACCATTTAACCTTGAAAAAAACCAACCGGAAGTGACTTTTTGTAAACCGGAAGTAGCTATTTTTTTGTACTTTATTGATATAAAAGTATATAGAACCAGATATTTTTGGAATCAGTGTCAAGTAAATATTCAAATATAATCGGAAGTAACATTTTTCAAACCGGAAGTAACAAATTATCTCCCTTATTTAAAAAAAATGTATGGAAACAATATATTTTTGGAATCAGCTTACTAGGAGCTATCATTTGACGATTGAAATGACATTTTAAACTAAGTTTCACAACTTTTCATATCAAAATACATTGTTTTGATGGAAAGACCTTCAATTGTTCTCTGAACAATTGGTTTTTAATTATTATTGTATCTCTTAATGTTATTTTTTTTCTTTTTTAAAAGTATTGTCTTTTTCTAATAACCCAGTCCCACTAGGCCACGAGCGCACTACCATCTGTGAAAAAAATGCAAATTTTGATGATCGTAGTACGATCGTGTAGATCGCAGTAAGGTTGTATTACGGTCGTGGTGAGGTCTTTAAAATCGTGATGAGCGTGGCAACTTTAAATATGTTCAAAACAATCGTGGTGCGGTCGTGGCGAAATCAGATCGTAGAAGAAGCGTAGTGAGAGCGCACTCAAGATCGTAGTAAGATCGCAAAGGTCGCTGTACCATCGTAGCGAGAGCGTGATTCTATTCGGAGAAACTGCGCTACGATCTCATTGCGACGTTATTACGACCTCACTACGACCATCACGTTCTCATCGCGACCCAATTACTCTCCACTACGACTATACCACGCTATTCACGACCATAGTATGATTCTAGCACGCCCTTGCCGTCGTCATCACGCTCTTCTTACGACCTGACTACGTTCATACTACGATCATCATTCTCATTGTCATTTTCACATTAAATATATTAAATATCTTAAGGTTTTGTTTGTCTGTATGTAATTGGGACTTCTTGTTCATTTTGTCCTACGGCTCAGCCATGTTTCTCGTTTTCATATAGATTAAACCGTTGATTTTCCCGTTTTTATGGTTTTACACTAGTAATTTTGGAGACCCTTTATAGCTTGCTGTTCGGTGTTAGCCAAGGCTCCGTGTTGAAGGCCGTTCCTTGGCCTATAATGGTTTAATTTTAAAAATAGTTACTTGGCGATGGAGAGTTGTCTCATTGACTCATACCACATCTTCCTATATCTATTGACACATCTGTGTCATCTCTGCTATCGTTCACTAAAATATCGTAAATTCAGCTTTATAGACCAGCAATAGGTTTTAAATTACGTCGGATTGGTCGGTCCGACATAACTATTTGATCAAGATTCGTTGCTATCAGAGCTCCCTCTGCCTCTACATCAACCCTACCACAACGTCCACGTGTTTTAGTAGATTTTGGTGGCATGACTATTGTTTTCGAGAACACGTATTAATCAGAAATAGAAGGAATGGAACTGTATTCATATAGAACACGATGTTGACGTTATTGCTGAGAGCGTAAAATCGTGGTAAGAAGCGTGGTGAGATCGTATTGCAATCGGATGACTCGTGGTACGGTCGTAGTGAGAACGTGATGAGCGTAGACAGATCTTGATAAGCGTAGTGAGGTCGCAGAATAAGCGCTGTGAGAACGTGGTATAATCGTAGCGGGATCGTTGTAGAAGCGTAATGAGGACGTAGTAGCAGCGTGAAAGTAACGAAAATTTACATTTTCATGCCGCTCATATCGCGACCTCACCACGATCTTTATTTATTTCAGATCGTGGTGAGCGTGGTGCGATCGTGGTCTAGTGGGACTGGGCATAGATTTGTATGTTTAATTTTGCTCCAGATTTTTTTTCATTTTCAATGCAGTTTCGTGTTCCCCTCTAAGTGGGCAATTTTTTTTCATAATCCAAAACTGTGTACTTATATTTAAAGATAACACGACACCGAATGGCATATCTCCCGATTTCTAAAATTTTTGGCACACTTGTACATTGAATCGAGTTACATCGGAATATGTAATAAAAAATGGCGGTGACCATTTTTGTTTTTTCGTAAATTTGATTAGAAAACGTCAATTTTGACGACAAATTCACACAAATTCACACAGGGAAAATGCCTGGTTTTAACTTTTTCAATAGATGGCTTTGTTCTTATATATACGGAGAAAACTAAAAACTAACATAATATCCCGGACTGATGCATGTTTTTTGTAATAGTTGTTATTAGCTTTCAACTATCTGTCAGTAACTGCGAGTACTCTGTACTTAAAGTCTTTTGGTTGTTGGGATGTATTAACTTGTACCCTTCTACGTCCACTCTGTTTTTGTTAGATGTATTATATTTGTATCCATCTGATGAGTTAAGCCTTTTTTAACTGATTTCTACAGTTTATTCTCATGTTGTACTGTTACACCACTGTCCCAATTTAAACTGGTCCGTCATTCCATCTTAAGCTTTGCACCGTTAGTGTAGCGATAAGGGAACACAACAGGGGTCCAGTTTATGTCCCAGCCAGCACAGGTTAGTGGAAGGGAGGGTTGGCGCCTTTAAACGAGTTTAACCTGACCACATTCTGTATGTTCTTGCCCCGAGTCAAGTAGTCTGTAATTTAGTTTGTTGCTATGTAACATATTTGTTTTTCGTTCATTATTTTGTACATAAATTAGGTCGTTTGTTTTCTCGTTTGAATTGTTTTACATATGTCATTTTGGGGCCTTTTTTAGCTGACTATGCGGTATGGCTTTGCTCATTGTTGAAGGCAGTACAGTGACCTATAGATGTACATTTCAGTGTCATTTGGTCTCTTGTGGAGAGTTGTAACATTGGCAATCATACCACATCCTCAACGTCCGATGGCAAATATTGCATGCATTTACAGGACGATACAGTGCAATTTGAATTGTTGTGTCTGAAAAACACATTTGGTGCAGCAGTCAAGAAAGGTTAAACATTCTGTTATTTGTGAAAATTAAAAAGAAAATCAACATCCTGATACAATACACAATCTTAATATAGCATACTCTGTATGTTAGTCGGACCATGGAAGTGGAAGTATTATATACTTCCATGGTCGGACAAACCTTGCAAATTGTATGCAAAATTTCACTCAAAGTTCAACATTCTGTCGTTCGTGAAAAATTATTAAAGAAAAAATGATCCTGAGAATTATATATGCACCCTCAAAATAGGAAAAAAAAAAAAAAATCGGCGCAATATATTTAAAAATGCCAAATTTTGCAACCTGTCATTAAAAAAAGAAGAAAAAATTGACAAGATGCGAATCGTTAGTGTATGTACTAACACCAGGTACATCATTTAAAACTGTACATAATCCTACGAAATCAGCCGTATAATCCTATACTAGCTAGTATACCAAGTGCGGGACTGTCGAAAGGACACTGGTAACACAATATGATCCCAGTATTTAGCCAAGGGCACAATAATTAAATTATATTAGCATATCTAATGATGTTCTATTTTATAAATTATTATAAATCAATTGGTGACAAAATATCTTTTTGTATAAGCAGTTCATAGTGGGATGGTACTTGGGAGATATCAAATATAGCAAGCTAACATGTACGTCATGTTGACTTTGATGGAAAGTTCTTTAATTGGCAATCATATCACATCTCCTTATGTCATAATAGTTTGAGTTTTTTCAAGACTAACAAATACGTACTAGGAGAATAAACCATGTTGCTGTTATAGCTTAAATCTTACTATTGTTGTGAACATGTGATGTTATAATTTGATAGATTTAATACTTGCTATACTAAATATACTTATTTCGGGGCCTTTTATAGGTGACTATGCGGTATGGGCTTTGCTCATTGTTGTAGGCCGTACGGTGACCTATAGTTGTTAATTTCTGTGTCATTTTGGTCTCTTGTGGAGAGTTGTCTCATTGGCAATCATACCACATCTTCTTTTTTTTTTATAATTATTAACTTTCATATTCAAGAAACCAACAAATCTTTACTAAAACTACCGTAACAGATTAGCAGTTGAAAAATACTTGTCCATTCTGCATTAGTCACGCGTTATCTATATGTCTTTGGTTTCGATTGTCGTTAATTGGCCGGTTGCTGTGTATATCCCACATTTCCATTTTTGCAAATAAAGAAATAGCAACCCTTTTAATTTACATAAACACTTATATACTTGTTAGAAAAACTCTTTATAAGACTGTGAATACTCTCGGGCTTTTCCCGACGCCCATGTGACCAATATGCACCCCACAAAAAGGCACCTTTGCTAATCGCATGTGAGTCGTTTTGTCTCCCCACTTTGTGAAAAGGTGCGTTTTTTACCAGCTGTACCAGGCTTGTGTATCATATCTAACTCAAAACACACAAAAAAACACACCAATCTCCGAAGACCAAAGTGCAAATTAATATGAATCTAAATTCAAAATGATTTTAAGATTTGTCCCCCGCGCGACGCGTTGATGGGAACATTAAAATATTGGGCGTCCGTCCTTCCGTTCGGTCTTGTTAGGTCTCTAACACAAAAAGCGACTCAAAGACAAACACCAGTTTACAAGTATACGACATAAACATGAGGATGTCAGAATGTGACAGTAAACCGGATTTATTTTACATTTATAAATGACTAAAAAAAGACTTGCTATTTTTATTACCGGATTTCCAGTCCCGTTATTGATTTATTGTCGTACTGCGGACGAGCAGGCGGACTGCTCCAGTCGTTTCCGTGCGATGACTTATGAACCTTTCATCTAAAGGTTTTCAAATTTTAATATGTTGTAACTGGTGGGAAAATGGAGGTAGAGTTCGATATTGACGATTAACTTTAAATTTACATCATTCAGCAACAACATTGTTTTGATTTGAAATGAAATGCTATGGCTAAGAAATGTTTTAAAAATTTTGAGCCTTCGATTAGAACTGGAATATTTTTTCATATCATTATACCTTTAAATAGGATAAAGTCAAGATCGGGAAACCAAAGGGCACCAAGATATTTTATTAAAATTTTAAATTGATTGAATACTACCATATATAATATATATATATATATATATCTAGCGGGACGGCTGCAGTGCAGGCGATTTGGTGTCACGATATCACAGTAGCATGGGTTCGAATCCCGGCGAGGGAAGAACCAAAAATTTGCGAAAGCAAATTTACAGATCTAACATTGTTGGGTTGATGTTTAGACGAGTTGTATATACATTATGTACACAGCCATGTATCACCATCATTGATGGCGATCCGATGGATACATCTGTTGTAGGGTTGTCACTGACTCAGACGTACTTATGAATATAATTATTTTCTGTGACTGTATCTTACATTAATTTGTAGGATCCTTTACTATAGATAATTTAGCTGATCTGTAACAATAACATCTTCATGCCTTATATATCATGTACTGTAGTACGCCGCTAGATTAAAACTGACGTGGAAAGGTAACACATGCCCACCGAAAGCTCTTTTTTTGAGAGCCCAGGTGGTCGTGTGGTCTAGCGGGACGGCTGCAGTGCAGGCGATTTGGTGTCACGATATCACAGTAGCATGGGTTCGAATCCCGGCGAGGGAAGAACCAAAAATTTGCGAAAGCAAATTTACAGATCTTACATTGTTGGGTTGATGTTTAGACGAGTTGTATATATATATATATATATATATATATCTTTAGAATAAAACTGATACAGGAGCAGGAAGGTTATTGAAATTGATGTAGTTTTTTTTCCATTAATGTTGGTCAGTTTTATTCTTGTTGAAACACGAAATACAGAGATTATACCTGATTCAAAAATTAAATTACTTGCTTTGCATCGAATCTATTATATCTGCTACATGTATGAGAAGCGGGGAAACTAGAATTTTTTTTTTTATATACAAAAGATAATTGTTTAAAAACAGTTTTACTGTATATAATTTCAACATATTTTTAGATACAATGTTACAGTAACTGTCCTTATTTCTCTTTTAATTTTCTAGCATATAAACTTTTAAATTATCTGCGTTTTTCAAAGTATTAACACGTTTTCACGAATACAAACTGCATGTTTAATGATGTTTTTATCTGGCAACTCTTGGCCTGCGTAATTGGTATAATCTGTTTACAACATCTGGATGTTATTATACACAATTAGCGTTATTGTGTATAATATATATGTATAACATTGTATTTGATCAATTTTGGTAATTAACACATACGGTTTTCCTTTTACAGTACCCTGTAGTGTTAAAAGATGAACCATTTCACAGTCAGGAAAATCCCTTCATTTACATACAAGTGACACATTTACCACCTATTAAAAGATCGTTAATTCATACTGACTCTTTCTTCGCAGTATAGCCAGTCGAGGTTGTTAAAGACTCCCATCATCATCATCTCTTTCTTCATTGTATTATTAGACATTTTCAGTTGTAAACATAAACTTTCTGACAACATTCTGATAAAATACATGTATGTGCATACTCGTGTAATTTCAAATCATAGGATCATGCAAAACCCACGCTTTAGCTGAAGTTATATTGAAATAATTATTTTGTATTCTCTTGTTTAAAATGGAAAAAAGATCACAAATAAGCAGAAGCGAAACTGACTTTTTTCCAAGTCCACATCAAGGTTGGTAGACTAGACTTAAGCTTGATGTGGACAAAACATACCGTGTTTATCGATTTGATCTTATTTATTCTAGTTTAGAGTTCATTCTTAATGACATCGTTGTTTTCATATTTTGAAGTACAAAAGGAAAAGCTGCTTACAATTTAGTACAGTTTTATATAATAGTGCATTTCTCCCTACACCTGAGATTCATGTAGTATTTGCAACTGGACGTTTACACAAATCAATCCATCTACCCATTTATTATGTGGCTATATGATGTAAAAAAAAAATATCAGCTTACTGTTACAATTCATCGTCTTATTTAAAGTTTCCTTTATGATTCAAGCATATCGAATTGTAAAATCTGCTGTAAGGAAAGTTATGAACATTTTAAAGCCGTGTTTTGTTATGCAAGCAAGATCTTAAATTTTTTTCCATGGTTCTTAAGTAAAGCTGTGGATATTTCCTTATTTATTCAAATAGAAAAAAATATATCATCGGTCCGACATATAAAAAGCACCTTGCCATTGTTTAATATCATTAATTATATCTTCAAGCAGTTCTGTTTTGAATCGGGAAGAACAATATCTACTTCAATTCAAATGTTCGCTCGGTGTGACTCTCTGAAACAATCAATACGTGAACTTTGCTGCAAAACGTATTATACAATATATGGATTTATTTTTTCCGTAAATATGAAAGAATCGACACATCTTACAGCATTTACTAGGGTCTGAATGGGGTCTTTCATATCTGTATTCTATGATAATTTAGATCATATTCCTCTATTTCTTTTATATTTTATGCCCATTGTCATGATTATTTTCTATTCTGTATAGATCTATATTAGACCCTTTTTATCTATTTTTTTGGGAGTAAATTATTTTCTTTTTTTTTTCTTCTTTTAGCTCTAATCACGACCCTCATTTACGTTTGTTGTGCATGCGATATATAAACTGCAGTCTCGCAAAGCTATACCTGTGTGAAGACAACTTCACAGTATCAATGTTTCATATACTAACTATGAAGTAAATAAAATGCATTTCTTTACGTACATAAATACATCCGACAAATGTTTGCAAAAATAAGCAAATATTTGTCAGCATTTACTTTGGTTGTAAACGTTTTATAAACCACGGTCTCTCAAAACTTTACATACGTCTATAAAGATATGTTGCAAATATTAATATTTATCAAAATAACTATGATAGTGGAAAGTATTAGTAAATAAAATACATGTCTTTACATACATAAACTATATCGACAAATGTTTGCAAATATAACACAAACATTTGACAGCATTTACTTTGGCTGTAAATGTTTTATAAACCGCGGTCTCTCAAAACTGCCCACACCTCTGTAAAACAAATATGTAAATTTTAAACTTTGCATACATCTCCTATCCTGGAAAGTGCATGCAAATCTAAGGCCCATCTTTACATATCTTTAGAATATGAATAAAGATATGGAAATAAAATAATTATCTTTAGCATATCTTTGAAACGTCCTAAATAATGCCAAAGGAATAATGCATTTACATATACAGTTGGGTGCAAACCAAGCATTACATAAAGTAAACGCAAGTTAACGCCGCGTGCACATATTTCGTTAGTTAACTTCAAATCTCCCGTTTACTAGTAAACGCACGTTTACTATAATTACGTTAACATGGTCGAAATGGAAATTTCTAATGTCTACCCTAGTAAACGGGCGTTTACTATGTGTCCGTTTAGTCAGTAGTAAACGGGCGTTTACTTCAGAATTCTTCAAATTTATTTTTTACGTGCACTTAAAAGTAAACGGGCGTTTAGTACAGATTTTACAAGTGTATTTTTACGTGCACTTGAAAGTAAACGCACGTTTACTTTTCGCGTTAACTGATTGGGTAAATTTAGAAATAAACTTCAAGTTCATTTGCACATTTGTTTTATAAAAGCGACCTTTAGTCTTTATATATTTCACGTATATGTGTTTCAAACCAGAACAATTCAAAAACTCTTTTAATTCGAAATATTAAATTACACAAAATCACTTTCATAAAGTCCATTAACTTTACTGATTGGCAGATTTTCTATATTTTCCTTTCAAAAGTTACATGTGCAAATATCGATACGGAAAGAAAGGTTATCCGAGACATCTGGAGAATATTTTTATATGATGGGATATAAACATCGGGGTTTACGTTGTTTCGTTCCCCGTTTATAATTGTCTCTTCGAATTCCTAACTATAACTCGGTGTATTTAATACATTAATTTTTAATCGAAATTCACCTTGTTTGCCTTGGATTAACATGATAAGATTCTGTTTTGACAAATGATAAAAAAAAACGTAAATTGAACATGCAGTATATTGAAAGGGATATCAATAAAGTGTAATATAAGTATGTTCATTTGTACCATCTCGTCAATTAAAATGTTCAAATATTGCTATCTTTACATGGATATATAACTCATTTACTATGCGGCTATATAAATTTACATAATAGAATGCTTATATGGTCAGTTTTGGTTGTTGTGGACAAATAATTTTTATTATATGAGTCAGTCTGAGGTATGAAAACTACTGAATTTTGTTTACGATTCAATATTTTGAATAAAAAAAGGACATGCTGGCACTCTAAATTGATGCGAACAAATTTTTTTAGTCATAATATTCAAATATTGCTACCTATTTTCTTATACAATCAATCCTTACATGAAAATATAGCTCATTTACTATGCGGCTATTTAGATTTACATAAGCAAATGCTTATATGGTAAGTTTTGGTTGTTGCGGACAAATAATTTTATTATATGAGTCAGTCTGAGGTATGAAAACTACTGAATTTTGTTTACGATTCAATATTTTGAATAAAAAAAGGACATGCTCATTGCTGGCACTCTAAATTGATGCGAACAAAATTTTTTAGTCATAATATTCAAATATTGCTACCTTTTTTCTTATACAATCAATCCTTACATGAAAATATAACTCATTTACTATGCGGCTATATAGATTTACATAATAAAATGCTTATATGGTCAGTTTTGGTTGTTGCGGACAAATAATTTTATTATATGAGTCAGTCTGAGGTATGAAAACTACTGAATTTTGTTTACGATTCAATATTTTAAATAAAAAAAGGACATGCTGGCACTCTAAATTGATGGGAACAAAAATTTTTTAATCATAATATTCAAATATTACTTCCTTTTTTATTATACAATCAATCCTTACTTGAAAATATAACTCATTTACTATGCAGCTATATAGATTTACATACTAGAATGCTTATATGGTCAGTTTTGGTTGTTGCGGACAAATTATTTTATTACATGAGTCAGTCTGAGGTATGAAAACTACTGAATTTTGTTTACGATTCAATATTTTGAATAAAAAAGGACATGCTGGCACTCTAAATTGATGCGAATAAAATTTTGTAATCATAATGTTCAAATATTGCTACCTATTTTTTTATACAATCAATCCTTACATGAAAATATAGCTCATTTACTCTGTGGCTATATAGATTTACATAAGCAAATGCTTATATGGTCAGTTTTGGTTGTTCCGAACAAATAATTTTATTATATGAGTCAGTCTGAGGTATGAAAACTACTGAATTTTGTTTACGCTTCAATATTTTGAATAAAAAAGGACATGCTGGCACTCTAAATTGATGCGAACAAAATTTTTTAGTCATAATATTCAAATATTGCTACCTATTTTCTTATACAATAAATCCTTACATGAAAATATAACTCATTTACTATGCGGCTATATAGATTTACATAATAAAATGCTTATATGGTAAGTTTTGGTTGTTGCGAACAAATAATTTTATTATATGAGTCAGTCTGAGGTATGAAAACTACTGAATTTTGTTTACGATTCAATATTTTGAATAAAAAAAGTACATGCTGGCACTCTAAATTGATGCGAACAAAATTTTTTAGTCATAATATTCAAAAATTGCTACCTATTTTCTTATACAATCAATCCTTACATGAAAATATAACTCATTTACTATGCGGCTATATAGATTTACATAAGCAAATGCTTATATGGTCAGTTTTTGTTGTTGCGGACAAATAATTTTATTATATGAGTCAGTCTGAGGTATGAAAACTACTGAATTTTGTTTACGATTCAATATTTTAAATAAAAAAAGGACATGCTGGCACTCTAAATTGATGCGAACAAATTTTTTTTAATCATAATATTCAAATATTACTACCTTTTTTATTATACAAACAATCCTTACTTGAAAATATAACTCATTTACTATGCGGCTATATAGATTTACATACTAGAATGCTTATATGGTCAGTTTTGGTTGTTGCGGACAAATATTTTTATTATATGAGTCAGTCTGAGGTATGAAAACTACTGAATTTTGTTTACGCTTCAATATTTTGAATAAAAAAGGACATGCTGGCACTCTAAATTGATGCGAACAAAATTTTTTAGTCATAATATTCAAATATTGCTACCTATTTTCTTATACAATCAATCCTTACATGAAAATATAACTCATTTACTATGTGGCTATATAGATTTACATAATAAAATGCTTATATGGTCAGTTTTGGTTGTTGCGGACAAATAATTTTATTATATGAGTCAGTCTGAGGTATGAAAACTACTGAATTTTGTTTACGATTCAATATTTTAAATAAAAAAAGGACATGCTGGCACTCTAAATTGATGCTAACAAAATTTTTTAGTCATAATTTTCAAATAATGCTACCTATTTTATTATACAATCAATCCTTACATGAAAATATAACTCATTTACTATGCGGCTATATAGATTTACATACTAGAATGCTTATATGGTCAGTTTTGGTTGTTGCAGACAAATAATTTTATTATATGAGTCAGTCTGAGGTATGAAAACTACTGAATTTGGTTTACGATTCAATATTTTGAATAAAAAAGGACATGCTGGCACTCTAAATTGATGCGAACAAACTTTTTTAGTCATAATATTCAAATATTGCTACCTATTTTCTTATTCAATCAATCCTTACATGAAAATATAACTAATTTACTATGCAGCTATATAGATTTACATATTAAAATGCTTATATGGTCAGTTTTTGTTGTTGCGGACAAATTATTTTATTACATGAGTAAGTCTGAGGTATGAAAACTACTGATTTTTTTTTTACGATTCAATATTTTGAATAAAAAAGTACATGCTGGCAATCTAAATTGATGCGAACAAAATTTTTTAGTCATAATATTCAAATATTGCTACCTTATAATAATTATATATTACGAGTTAGTCTGATGTATGAAAACTACTGAATTTTGTTTACTATTCAATATTTTAAATAAAAAGAGGTCATCGCCGTCAGGCTGGTACAAAAATTGCTGTCAATTGTTTTATATGGTCAATTATGGCATAAAAATATAACTGAATTACTTCTATATAGAATAAGATAACTTGTTAAGAGGTAAATATTGTCAGTTGTGGTGAATGATATCAAAAAGTTTTGTTTTACGAGTCAGTCTCTGTAAGATGAGAAAACTGTTTGATTTTGGTGAGGATTAAATTACATGTATTTGAATAAACATACTTAAACTATTATTTGCGAAGAACAAGAAATTTACTATAATTATTGTTCAATTAAATACAAATGTGTGACATTTTTAAATAACTGTAATCGTCAATATGTCAAGCAGAAATGACCAGTTGGTCAATTAATTTTGATGTTCCTTATCATTTCATATTTTAGGTCAGTGTATCCAAGTTACGATGACAATCTGCGTTAACGGGCGTTTACTACAAACAATAAACGCGCGTTTACTTATTACAAAAATAGAAGACGCGCCTTTTTCCACGTTAACGCGAAGGTAAACGGAAAAGTAAACGCCCGTTTACTCTTTACAAAATTAGAAGACTCGCCGTTTTTGCGTTAACGCGGAGGTAAACGCGAAAGTAAACGCCCGTTTACTTTTAATGTCTACTGCAATTTCGGAGTTAACGCACAGTTAACGCGGCGTTTACATGAAGTGCACGCGAGTAAACGCCGCGTTAACTTTTTCGGCCCGTCTACATGTAATGCTTGGTCTGCACCCAACTGTACATTAGTAGGTCCGCAAATATATCTGGCAGAAAAGTAGTTACATTTGTCAAACATTTACATGATTGCCCAAATTGTTGTAAATCTGCCTTTTCGTGTAGTGCTGGTGGTCTTGTCTGTCTGTCTGTCTGTATGGGGGTATTTTCTGTCTGTCTGGTGGTCTTTTCTGTCTATCTGGTGGTCTGGTCTGGCTGTCTGTCTGTCTGGTTGTCTTGTCTGGCTTGCGGTCTGTCTGATTGTTTTGTCTGTCTGTGCCTGTTTGGTAGTCTTGTTTGTGCGTCTGTCTGGTGGTCTTTTTTATGTGTCTGTCTTGTGGTCTTGTTTGTGTGACTGTCTGGGGGTCTTGCCTATCGGTCTGTCTGTCTAATGGTCTTGTCGGTCTGGTGGTCTTATCTGTCTGTATATCTGTCTTTCTGGTGGTCTGATCTGTTTGTTTATCTGTCTTTCTGGTGGTCTATCTGGTGGTATCGTCTGGCTGGCAAATGTCCATGATAAAATCCAGATCAAGTTCGAATTTGTTTGGGTCTTATGAGTTTGACCGAATAATTCTCTTATATGCTGGATACTGTCCACGCTAGTCTGTGTCCACACTTGTTTCATTCGATATTTCGTAAACGTATTTGCAAGAAATTTTTCCCAAAAAATAACTTTTTTATTTATATGTGGATACTCGTTTAAAGAGATGTTTGGTAGAATATGACAAGGAGATAGCAACTCAGATGTTCCGTTATTTTTCTTTCTAATGTTAACATCATAGAAGGAACGAACCATCTTTTTATGTGTTTAAATATTTGGTGCGGAAGGGCATTTTATTTCGTGCAGACAATTTTATGAAGTATATATATGAAGCCCAAAAAAAATTAACTTTTAAAAAAATCCTTTGTTCAACCACAAAAGATGAATCGTCGATATCTAACAGTATTAACAATCAGATAGCTAACTATCAGGGGAAATAATGTTGATTTTAAGCAACTATTGGTTACCGTATGGCCTTCATTTTTTAGCTTTAGTCCAGACCCAGGGCTCAATTTCAGATTGCCTTAATTATGTACTGGCGACAATAACAAACAAGAACTATCTTGATACAAGATACACGACACATTTATATGTTGGCGTGAAGTTTTGTATCAACCATAAACATTTATCTTTTGATTTTTTATAATTTCACACATATGTTGATTCTGACTTGACTATAAGGTATATTGGAGAAAAAAAAAACCTTCAAAATACTAGTTATTATAACTATACGTCAAACACCACTTAAGATTAGAGATACAACCTATTTTGGTTTGAAAATCGTGGATTGACGGTCAACAAAGTGAGATGATATATTTGTATTTTGAGATTTTTTATTTCAATTATAATAGTTTAATGATAATATGATTTGACTTAATAATTAACCCTTGGTATTTCAAACAAAGTACAACAGATGTATAGCAGTGTCTCCAGTTATTGAATCCTAAACTGGATATCAGCTCTTTATACTTTCCTTTCTTTCCATTAATTTCGATTATTTTTCTTCAGGTTAAATGGTCAATAATTTTAAGTTACCAGAATCACTATAAATACTGAAAATCGAAACTGCTTTTTAAAGTTGAAGACGTCCATGCACGCTTAAAGGTCGATTAATTATGCACTGACAAAATCTCTATTTTGGAAAGGGAAAGGCAAGGGAATTAAAACGAGAAAGAAAACATGTGCGAACCAAACACAAATATTATAAACAGCAATAAAGTCAAGCACTGAGTAGCATATGACCGAGCATAAATTATGGCGGTGGACAAACATGTTTACCGACTCAAAATGCTCTACTTAGTTTAGAAAGTGATGCAACAGCAGTCGGTAAAAATCAATTTAAAAAGACAGTTGCAACAATTCACACCAAATAACTCGTAAGAAATAGTCTAAGCTAGGACATAGAATAACGATCTGAGATATTAAAGCCCGGGATGACGAAGTATGAAAAAAAATGAAAGACGAAAACATTCCAAAAAGACCACACCAGACCATAAAGCATAAAACAGTCCATTAATGGCATTGGGCTGTATCTGGTTTTTGATCGGTTTGTTTCTTATAAACAAAAAGACTTACACGTACAGTATCAAGATTGTTTTAATTGTCCAATGTATTCATGATTCCCTAACTGAAAATAAACGTTTTCCCTATGTACAACAATGTTGTCTTAATTCAAATATCCTTATTAGATTAAGAAAAATATGAAGATAATGGCGAAATTATAGCTGAATGCATTTTGATATGTTTTTTTTTTATTTGGAAAAAGGGAGACAATTCAATCTCAAATATAGTCTTAATTGTGATCTCTTACGTATACTTTATGTATGACGTTAGTAAAGTCAGATATCGAGAATTCTCAAATAAGACTTGAATAGTGATTTTTATTGCCGATTTGGTATGTTTTTGATTAGACTAGTTAGTTTTTATTTTTTGTATTGTATATTCTTTTATTCAATTGATATTGTTTGTCAGTTTAACTTAAAGTGTGTGACAAATCATGTATACCGTTGGTTTTCTCGTTTGAATGGTTTTACACAAGTAATTATTGGGGCCATTTATAGCCTGCTGTTCGGTGTAAGCCAAGGCTCCGTGTTGAAGGCCGTACCTTGACCTATAATGGTTTATTTTTTTCAAATTGTTACCTGGATGAAGAGTTGTCTCATTGGCACTCATACCACATCTTCCTATATCTATAGAAAACATAAGTAATGACAAGCCAAAAACAAAGCAAGCATACAATTTCCATAATACTGCAAGTTTATGCTAAAAACGACTCACAGAAAGTTGGCATTTCATTAACAATGGTTAAAATTACAAAAATATGTTTTTTCTGGAGTCTTCAAATGAATATTTGCTATTTTACTTCAATAAATAACAGTGATAAAAGTAAGTCAATTTTCAAGATGTCATGGTGATATTTTCTTTACAAAAAAGGACCAATTTTGAAATAAAACCTGTAGTTTTCGATAATGAAAAACAGGCAATGTAAATAATTGATTTAAGGGTCGTTATCAAGATAGAAATTGGAAGATATTTGTATAAGTTTAATTCAATTTTGATTAAATTTCTAAAATCTGAATTATCTATATGAACAATATATAACATAAACAGTCTAAATGAAACTTGGAAGATCATTTTTGAAAGCAAAATGAGATTACAGAAATTATGGAATATGTCAACTACATTCCGATAGCAATCATATAGATATCTTAATGTCTGGTACTGATAAATGATTACCCATTCCATTATTATCAAAAGATAAATTTAATACTTTTTTCTAATAACTTCTGTTAGTGTAGTGTTCAATGACCGATTTTGACTTTTTCTTTTTACTTACATAACATTATTGTCAACTACACAACAAAATGTCCACTAAATAACAAAAGTAGGTCAATTGTTATGTAGTTGGCCGTTTTGTAATGGACCTATTTACACCTGAAGGCATTTTTTTTAACACCGATAATACTTCAACATAACATAAACTGTGATTCTATAGAACACAAAACATTGAACTCGGCCGACAATTTGTTTGGTCCTGTTTCTAGGGAAGCACCAGACAAATCTATCAATTCCATTACCCTATCTGCAAATCCACCAAGTGCAAACAAATTAGACGTATTTAATTATTTTGAGATGTCAAAAGTTAACACTGAAAAGTTCCTTAGCTCCATGAAAGTATTGGCTTCAATACCTTTTACTGAACATCCAAATGTAAGACGTTTTAATGGGATCCATCGTTAAAACGATATTGCATGCTCTTCTTTAAGTCTTATTATTATATTTGATCCTCTGTGCAGTTGATAATGATTTATTATAATATTATCTAGGTATAAAAAAGCGTATGTACCACACCTTACATTAGATTCGTTTATCAAAACGAGACGAACTTTAACTTATAATAACAAAGAGCCTGATCAAAAATATTAGCCTTACAATCATTATATTCCACCAAAAATGATCTTTTACTTATTGTATCTGAAAATTAAATCGAACATTGAAATTGAACTATAAAAAACATCATTGAGGCATTAAGGCAAATTGAAATCTGTAAGATAAAACTGTACAACCCACAAAAAATCTAAACATGATCTAGGAAGATGAATGAATTGGTTTAAAAATCCAGCGCACGACTTCATTGGTATTTCAACAAACTGTATTTGTAAAATTAACAGCCGATAACGACAAAGCATTCCAGAAAAATATTCCGAAATTGACCGATACTAGAAGCCACATGTCTTTATATATCATTAGAGGAAAACGTATTTTACGGATGGATAATCAAATCTCATGGACCTATCAAAATGAATCTAGTCAAGTTAAACACAAAACCTATAAATGAAAGTTGCGATACAGGATACATTGACAGGTAAGTTGTCTCTTGTTACACATCTGCCAGTTCTATGCCAATCCACAACCAGATAAAGAGAGGCGGACAACGCCATGACAAAAAAGAAAAAGACAAAAAGACAAGCAATAGTACACAAAATACAACATAGAAAACAAAAGACAAATTTTCACAACAATGAAAAGGAAAAAATCACAACAAATCAGAAGAAGTTTGTTGTGTTTTAAAATCTGATAAGCCGCGTAAACGTGTACCTATAGTATTAAAGTTGAGACAAAGACAGACCGAATAGGACAATACATTGTCACTATTGAACTGTTGTATTGTGGATTTTAGTTTCTCTTCCTCATATAGTAATTCAAATCAGACAAAAAAGTGTGTTATTATGCATACACAATTGGTTTTTATCTAAATATATAACATGAAACGTATTTATGTAGGATTATATACAACACATACTTCGGTTGACTAACTTAAAATAAAAAAATGTATTTCAAATATTGATATCACAAAATGGAGTGGATTATAGTTTATTCAGTATTTTGTGTTATAATTTTCTATAATGAATTTGTACATGCATTAGACTGCGATATCAGATATGATATTAGACAAAAAAGAGAGAGGAGAAAAAATAGCCGATTGTAAAACCAAAGGACTTACTGTTATACCTCAACATTTACCGGGAGATATCAATGTGCTTGATATGAGTTTAAATCGGTTAAAAAGAATTTGGAACAATTCTGTCGTTAATTATAGAGATCTGCAAGAACTTTACCTGAGTCAAAATCAACTTCGTTATTTAACTGATCAATCATTCCAAGGATTACATAAACTAACAATACTTGACATGTCTGAAAATATCCTAAGTCTATCTAAAGTGTATTCAGCAGAACTATTTCATCCAATTGAAAACTTAACGAAATTGGATATTAGGAGAAATATACCCCAACCAATAGATTTTGTTACAGGATTATGATTATCCTGATCATGCATCCGGTATTCTGACGGAGTTGTCTTTCTTAGCTATCGATATGATGCCTTTGCCACACTTTGAAAGTAGATTCGGTCAAATGACCACTTTTAAAGAATTACACTTCGACTCATGTTATTTAGTTCGCTTGTCGAATGAAAACTTTCAGAGATTTTCATCGTCTGTCGAAAGCTGACTCTCAGAAATTGTCAGTTACACTTTGTTGTCACAGAATATAACGCATTGTTACCGTTTCCAAAACTCGTTTGATAGATTTTACAGGAACTTTCATGCACTTGAAGTACGCATTGCAGCTGTTACACCCAAACCGTAATAAAAATATTACGACACTAAACTTTGGTCATGTGAGTGACTTAAGTATTGATAGCAAAGATCTACCGTATGTTCTGCTAATAACAGCAGACATAGTGAAGTATTTGAAAACAATTTACGTAGAAAATCTGGATTTATCAGAGAATGGAATAGTAGATTACGAGACTGGATCCTTATTATCATTTGATCACCCGGAATGTTTACGACATATTTCTTTTAAAGGAAACAGGTTTTTACTTCTAATTGAGAAAAATCTGAACGTTCTTAATCTTTTTTTTAATGGAGCCATTAGATTGAAATCATTGGACTATTCATATAATACTGTCAACTATGTTATAAAAAATTCTGTAACTGCCTATTCTGATTATAATTGTTGATTTCACAGTTGCGTGGTTTTACCGAATTCAATCGAGAAAATAGATAGCAGTTACGCAATAGCAAATAGTGGCCCAAAAATATTTTTAGTAGTTCCTAAAACCAATAGCTTTACATACCTAGATGCATCTTTTACAAAGGTAACTACGTTCATCCTTTTTCTTGAATTTCGACTGGAAACGTTTAGCTCTACTGGTGGAGGATATGAAGATAGTTATAATCTATTGATCATGAAATATTTTCCTAATAACACCCTGGAAACGATTATATGGAAAAACGGCAACATAGGTGGCGGAATACGACTACACGGAAATCGCTTATTTATATATTTATCATCTATCGAATCAATGGATATATCAGAAAATGATATTTGGTATTTTCCGGATGGCATATTCAAGCCAATGCCCAGCTTGACACATCTTTCTTTAATACGGAACTTACTTCAGTCTATTCCGCTACAACTCAGCGATCAAACCAAGATAAAGATGCTTGATATTAGTAAGAATCGTCTAACAAGTGTAAGTTTAACCATCAGAGTTTGGGCAGATAATATGCAAGAACTTCATGGAATGACTTTACGACTCAATGGTAATGCATTTGAATGCAATTGTGACAATATAGACTTTATAAGATGGATTCAGGCTACAAAAGTTGATCTGGACAGCCGATCATTTAAATGTAAATTGTCCAACGGTACAGTTATCGATACACTCATTGCTTACAACTCTCTTTATGAATTGTTTGCGGACTGTAAGAATACTATGTGGTTAACTTTTGCATCAACATTGTTATCTTCCTTTATCGCATTCTTATTACTTCTTATAGCCTATAGTAAAAGATGGAAAATCATATTCTCTATCTATGGAGTAATTCGCCGTGTTGTTGAACGTAAAGTCCGGAAATACTACCAATACGACGTGTATATAACATATGAAGGGGATATTGTGATTTGGATAAAAGATGTATTAATACCAAAACTTGAGACCGAGTGGGGACTGACGATGTGTATTAAAGATCGAGATTATTTAGTTGGAACGAGTCTTGGGGATACAGAGGTAGAGAGCATACGAAACAGCAGGTCCATTATATTTCTGATCGCGCCCGAATTCTTATCGTCACGTGACTGCAAGTTTGAACTCGATACAGCAAAATATGAGAAAAGAAATCTAGAGGATATTATTGTAATTACGAAGAATATTACAAAAACTGATATTCCAATCGAGTTTTCCTACATTTGGAATTATGCTCATCTCGTACAATGGCCAGATGATCAAGATGATTTAAATGATATTTGGAGAAAGCTGAGGATGCTGCTCACGGATGGCTTCGTTGTTAAAAATTAACAGTTTATAGAGATTATGTAAACCTTTCGAACGGTGTTTAACTTTTTTATAAACTCATTTTAGATTACTGTTCTGGTGTTTAAGGATACAATTCTTTCAATTTTATGATACAATATAAAAAAGAAGATGTGGTATGATTGCAAATGAGACAACTATTCACAAAGACCAAAATGACACAGACATTAACAACTATAGGTCACCGTACGGCCTTCAACAATGAGCAAAGCCCATACCGCTAGTCAGCTATAAACGGCCCAGATAATACAATGTAAAACAATTCAAACGAGAAAACTAACGGCCTTATGTATGTAAAAAAAATTAACGAAAAACAAATATGAAACACATAAACAGACGACAACCACTGAATTACAGTCTCCTGACTTGGGACAGGCACATACATAAATAATGTGGCGGAGTAAACAACCTTCAATACGTTATTGATGGGACTTGAGAATTAAACCCACTATAATCCTTGAACAGTGAATTTGGAACCGGCTCTTTCTCAAAGACGACGAGATCTAGAGGTTTACGAACATTTTGATTACTAATCAACTGGGTGAAGGTAGACCCTATGAATTGAAATTTTAGAAACTTTATGAAACTGAACAGTGATCATACAAGAGGCAAACGAATCCAAATCTCGAAATTGGGTAAATTAAATCAGGGAAGAAAAAAAATCTTAAAGGTTAGATATAACTCTTATTTTTCTATTTTGTACAATCTTGTACGTTCAGCGATTATGACGCAAAAATGCTAAATGACATAAAGGTCCTATGGCCGAGTGTACATATTAAATAGCTTTGTACATAGTTGTATAATTTATGTAATGATACACAAATCACTGTAATATATAATTAGTTACTTACTATTTCGACAATGTACATGAAAAATAGAAATCCATTGAAATACAATGGTATCATGACACGACATATAAATATATTACAAATCAGATAGATATTGTTCAACATCTTACATCTCTTAAGCACGTTAGTTACTAGTAGAAACTTACCCTAAAGTCACTTTCACTACAGATTGGTAAGTAGTGTTTGTGAAGAGCAGGATAGACGGTCACGTCTCCCTTTATCGCTATTATGTTTCATTATCTGAAACTTACCCTAAAGTCACTTTCTCTTCAGATTGGTAAGTAGTGTTTGTGAATAGCAGGATAGACGGTCATGTCTCCCTTTATCGCTATTCTGTTTCATTATCTGAAACTTATCCTAAAGTTACTTTCTCTTCAGAATGGTAAGTAATGTTTGTGAAGAGCAGAATATACGATCATGTCTCCCTTTATTGCTATTCTGTTTCATTATCTGAAACTTATCCTAAAGTCACTTACTCTTTAGATTGGTAAGTAGTGTTTGTGAAGAGCAGGCCTTTTACCCTTATTCTGTTTTATTATCTGAAATATTCATTGAACTAGTTAAACTAAATATAAACAAGTCATTAGGGCTTGATAAAATTGAATCGCATATCCGTAATTTATCTTCTTAAAATAAGAGATCAGATGTACCTTTTTTGCACATCTAATTTACAGGAACCAGAACACACTTAAATGCAGTTAACATGTTCCAATGTAAAGAGCTCACTTCTAGATATCAGGTCAAGTTCGTACTTGATAACGCGTTTTAATAACAATTTGATTGACCATCGCTATTGAGTCTTTTGTACGTAGAAAGCACGTCTGTTGTACAAATTTCATACCTGGTAATTATGATCAGGTTATTAACAGAAAAAAGACTTTTATAAACTTAAGACAAAATGGTTATGAATGCTTGAAAGTGCAGAACTTAACACAATTTGTAATTGAGATTCGAACTAATGTTTTTGAACTCAATGAATATTTTTTCAAACGATTTAATAGACCAAAAAGTCAAAAAACAGCGGCAGCAATTTAGTAAAAGTATTGGAGTAAACACCAATAGAAAATATATTTATTAAAGGTATTAAGTCACATGACGTTGTAACGGTCAAGTGATTGTTTACTATAAACACGTGTGTGTGTTTATATCAAGCACATGGTGTGTGTTTACGTTCAATTTGATTGGATGGCATATACCCGTATTGCCGGTTTTACGGGTATATGCCCTCATGATTTTCGTGAAAAAAGCATGAAGGGGTTAGTTTAAGAAAATTAAGTTATTCGAAGTTTGCCTATAGTTCAACGTAGCAGCATTCGTTATTATGTTTACCCACCCACCCACCCTATTATTAGATGGTTATCGTCAATGGGAGTATATGCATATATTACATTATATTAATATGAATTTTTCCTCTTTTGTAGATAGTTTTTGATTGTGTTACTGTATATTACTGTGCTATTGTATGATTGGATTGGAGGTGTGCCTGAATTTTAAGTGAAGGACTTTAGTTTGAGAATCATATTGAATGTTATAAAGTTAATATAAAAGGCTGCTACAGCTGTAGGCACACTTATCCTATTTATGTGTTGTTTTATTATTAAATAATTTATATTCGTTTGAGTTGGCGAATTAGAATATAAGTATAAATTTAGGGAATCCCAATTAAGGATGTTCGCTTGTCATGTTTGTGATTTTTGTCAGATTTCGGATTCCTCTGTTTTATCCATTTAAATGCTCAAAAATTTGCCCATTGACCCCACTTTTATTTATAAATCTTTTACCTGTATAATTATAAGCCATCTGTAAAAGTCTTATAAAATTCTTGTTATTTTTTAATAGTTTTTGAGAACTGAACTTGTCATGATAAAGCTATGAAAAATCAAGAGAGAATATTTCCCGCCAAAATTTAAGGGCTATTATCTCGAAAACAAGCACATTGACCTATCTATTTTTTGCATTTTTGTTCCTTTATTAATCCTCTATTAATATACTAGTGTTATGAAAAGCTTGTTATTTGAAACTGAGTAGCGAACTTCCTTAATTGAATTGACAGTGACTCAGTTTAAGCTGAAAACCGGCTACTAAACAGATGATAGACCGAGGGACTAACGGTGTACGAGTCAGATCATCGACTAAATGGTAGAAGTGGAGTCTTGACTGCTAGATTGATGATGTCCTAAGGGACTGTCAGTACAAAAGCAGCGGCAGTGACCCATTGTTAGTACTGAATGAATAAGTACTAATAACTATCTCTACGGAAGTAAGTCCACAAGTAGCGTCAGCCATCCACCGTTCGTACTGTATAAAGTACTACTAAACAACAAAATATTGTGGCATTGTCAATCTTCTAGCAGCGGTAGCGACCCACTGTTAGTACTGTGTGTATTAGTACTAGAACAATATCATTAGGTTTAATCACTCAAGAAGCAACAGCAGCACACTACTGTTAGTACTGTATAAATCAATACTAGAAAGATATATTGAGGGACTGTTAGTCCACAAGTAGCGACAGGGACCCACTGTACGTATTGTATAAATTACCACTAGAAACATATCTTGAGGTTTTGTCACCCAAGAAGCAACAGCAGCACACTACTGTTAGTACTGTATAAATTAATATTAGAAAGATATATTGAGGGACTGTTAGTCCACAAGTAGCGACATGAACCCACTGTAAGTACTGTATAAATTACCACTAGAAACATATCTTTAGGTTTTGTCATTCCAGAAGCAGTAGCAACACACTACTGTGAGTACTGTATAAATTAATACTAGAAAGATATATTGAGGGACTGTTAGTCCACAAGTAGCGACACGAACCCACTGTAAGTACTGTATAAATTACCACTAGAAACATATCTTGAGGTTTTGTCACTCCAGAAGCAGTTGCAACACACTACTGTGAGTACTGTATAAATTAATACTAGAAAGATATATTTAGGGACTGTAAGTCCACAAGTAGCGATAGGAACCCACTGTAAGAACTGTATAAATTACCACTAGAAACATATCTTGAGGTTTTGTCACTCAAGAAGCAGAAGCAGCACACTACTGTGAGTACTGTATAAATTAATACTAGAAAGATATATTGAGGGACTGTTAGTCCAAAAGGAGCGACAGGGACCCACTGTAAGTACTGTATAAATTTCTACTAGAAACATATCTTGAGGTGTTGTCACTCCAGAATCAGGAGCAACACACTACTGTGAGTACTGTACAAATTAATACTAGGAGGATATATTGTGGGAATGTTAGTCCACAAGTAGCGACAGGGACCCACTGTAAGTACTGTATACATTACTACTAGAAACATATCTTGAGGTTTTATCACTCCAGAAGCAGCAGCAGCACACTACTGTTAGTACTGTATAAATTAATACTAGAAATATATATTGCGGGACTATTAGTCCACAAGTAGCGACAGGGACCTACTGTTTGAACTGCATAATTTAATGCTAGAAATATATCGTGAAGTGTACTAACAGCAGTAGAGTTGTAGACATGGAATAACAACTTAATTTGACAAGGTAAAGTAACAACTGGTATGCAACCAGTCTCAACAACGACCCAGTCGAAGTGAAACCAATGTATGGAAAATATACAACGCAATATGGCACGTTTAAATTTATTTCAGGTGATACTTAAATAAATATAAAAAAGAGTATTTGGTTGTAAATTAAATTAGAGGAAACTAAGCACTGCAGTATCGTTTTTAGTTTATCTAATTTGAATGATATGAAAATGACACAATGGAAAGGTATTGGCTCGTTGTTATTTATCTTACTATGGTTAATCCCTATTTATAACACCATGTCTGAATAATGTCAAGATATCTGTATTCAACTGTGAATATAACCAATATTCCCGACACCCAATCAAAAAGTACTGTTGTTTGAACATTTTGAAATAGAACAATGATTAGAGCATGTTGGAAGATCGTTTTATCATTGTATTTACTAATGTACGACTGATACGATTCCACTGAGGTGTACCATTTTGAATTGGTTCTGTAAGTAAGAAACAAAATAATTTTTGGAAAAGCTTTCAAGTCTGGTTATTTGTTTCATCGTACTTCTATTTTGATGAAATCTTTTCTGATAAGGCATGTTATGTTAGTAAATATTATTTTTCACAAAATTGCATCGTAATTTGTTATTGATCATTTTTTCCAGATAATTTTTAACTTTAGATTTTAAAAATCTAATCTATTTACTTGTTTGTCACTTGAGTCTTTCCCATTATCTATATTTATAATTATTATCCAATGCTTCCAAGTCGGGAAAAAATCTTGTAAGAAGCAAATTCTTATATATATAGCAAAAGAAGAACACCAAGTGATCTATAACTTAATATGAAAAAAAGAAGGTAGGTTTGCCAATGAGACAACTCTACACAAGAGACCAAAATGTTTGTAGACAGATCTTTTATATTCGCTAAACAACCTTAAATATAGCTATTAACCATACTTATTGTAACCTTATCTTTACCAGGAAGTGTATCTGAAGTATCAGTAATATAGATATTAACCATACTTATCGTAACCTTATCTTTACCAGGAAGTGTATCTGAAGTATCAGTAATATAGCTAGTAACCATACTTATCGTAACCTTATCTTTACCAGGAGGTGTATCTGAAGTATCAGTAATATAGCTAGTAACCATACTTATCGTAACCTTATCTTTACCAGGAAGTGTATCTGAAGTATCAGTAATATAGCTAGTAACCATACTTATCGTAACCTTATCTTTACCAGGAGGTGTATCTGAAGTATCAGTAATATAGCTAGTAACCATATTTTATCGTAACCTTATCTTTACCAGGAGGTGTATCTGAAGTATCAGTAATATAGCTATTAACCATACTTATCGTAACCTTATCTTTACAGGAAGTGTATCTGAAGTATCAGTAATATAGCTAGTAACCATACTTATCGTAACCTTATCTTTATCAGGAAGTGTATCTGAAGTATCAGTAATATAGATATTAACCATACTTATCGTAACCTTATCTTTACCAGGAGGTGTATCTGAAGTATCAGTAATATAGCTAGTAACCAACTTATCGTAACCTTATTTTACCAGGAGTGTATTGAATTCAATTAATATATAAAACCATACTTATGTATTATTATACAGGAATGTATCTGAGTATCAGTATTAGCTATACATACTTATCGTAACCTTAATTTTACCAGGAGTGTATCTGAGTATCAGTAATATAGCTATTAACCATACTTATCGTAACCTTATCTTTAACCAGTGAGGTGTATCTGAAGTATCAGTAATATAGCTATTAAACCATACTTATCGTAACCTTATCTTTACCAGGAAGTGTATCTGAAGTACAGTAATATAGCTAGTAACCATACTTATCGTAACCTTAACTTTACAGAGGTTTTATTGAAGTATCAGTAATATAGCTAGTAACCAAAACTTATCGTAACATTATCTTTACTAGGAGGTGTATCTGAAGTATCAGTAATATAGCTATAACCATACTTATCGTAACCTTATCTTTACAGAGTGTGTATCTGAAGTATCAGTAATTGCTAGTAATCCATTATTATCGTAAACCTTATCTTTACCAGGAGGTGTATCTGAAGTATCAGTAATATAGCTAAGTAACCATACTATTGTAACTTTATCTTTACCAGAGTAGTGTAATTGAAGTATCAGTAAATATAGCTATAACCATACTTTGTAACTTATCTTTACAGGAGGTGTATCTGAAGTATCAGTAAATAGCTAGTAACCATATTTATCGTAACTTATCTTTACCAGGAATGTATCTGAAGTATCAGTAATTGTAACTTATCTTTACAGAATGATAATGAAGATCAGTATTGTACCTTGATCTTTACCAGGAAGTGTATCTGAATGTATCAGTAATTTGTTACCTATTTTACCAGAATGTATCTGAAGTATCAGTAATTGTAACCTTATCTTTACCAGGAAGTGTATCTGAAGTATCAGTAATTGTAACCCTTATCTTTACACAGGAGTGTATCTGAAGTATCAGTAATAAGCATATTAACCATACTTATCGTAACCTTATCTTTACCAGGAGGTGTATCTGAAGTATCAGTAATATAGCTAGTAACCATACTTATCGTAACCTTATCTTTACCAGGAGGTGTATCTGAAGTATCAGTAATATAGCTATAACCATACTTATCGTAACCTTATCTTTACCAGGAAGTGTACTGAAGTATCAGTAATATAGCTATAACCATACTTATCGTAACCTTATCTTTACCAGGAGGTGTATCTGAAGTATCAGTAATATAGCTATTAACCATACTTATCGTAACCTTATCTTTACCAGGAAGTGTATCTGAAGTATCAGTAATATAGCTAGTAACCATACTTATCGTAACCTTATCTTTACCAGGAGGTGTATCTGAAGTATCAGTAATATAGCTATTAACCATACTTATTCGTAACCTTATCTTTACAGGAGTGTATATGAAGTATCAGTAATATAGCTATTAACCATACTTATCGTAACCTTATCTTTACCAGGAGGTGTGTATATGAAGTATCAGTAATATAGCTAGTAACCATACTTATCGTAACCTTATCTTTACCAGGAAGTGTATCTGAAGTATCAGTAATTGTACCTATCTTTACAGGAGTATCACATACTTATCGTAACCTTATCTTTACCAGGAAGTGTATCTGAAGTATCAGTAATATGTAAACCTACTTATCGGTAACTGTATCTAATATCAGGAATTGTAACCTAGTATCATATATAGATTATCTGAATAACATAATATGTAACCTTATCTTTACCAGGAAGTGTATCTGAAGTATCAGTATTGTAATTATCTTACTAGAGTGTATCTAGTATCTTATGTAACTTATCTTTACCAGGAAGTGTATCTGAAGTATCAGTAATTAGTAACCTTATCTTTACCAAGTGTATCTGAAGTATCAGTAATTGTAACCTTATCTTTACCAGGAGTGTATCTGAAGTATCAGTAATATAGCTAGTAACCATACTTATCGTAACCTTATCTTTACCAGGAAGTGTATCTGAAGTATCAGTATATAGATATTAACCATACTTATCGTAACCTTATCTTTACCAGGAGGTGTATCTGAAGTATCAGTAATATAGCTATTAACCATACTTATCGTAACCTTATCTTTACCGGAAGTGTATCTGAAGATTATTCAGTAAATATTGTAACCTTATCTTTACCAGGAAGTGTATCTGAAGTATCAGTAATTGTACCTTATCTTTACCAGGAGGTGTATCTGAAGTATCAGTAATTGTAACCTTATCTTTACCAGGAGGTGTATTGAAGTATCAGTAATTGTAACCTTATCTTTACCAGGAGGTGTATCTAATGTATTAGTACATTATGTACACATTATCTTTACCAGGAGTGTATCTGAAGTATCAGTAATTGCTAACCTTATCTTTACCAGGAAGTGTATCTGAAGTATCAGTAATTGTAACCTTATCATTTACCAGAAGTGTATCTGAAGTATCAGTAATTGTTAACCTTATCTTTACCAGGAAGTGTATCTGAAGTATCAGTATATAGCTATTAACCATACTTATCTAACCTTATCTTTACCAGGAAGTGTATCTGAAGTATCAGTAATATAGTATAACCATACTTATCGTCCTATCTTACCAGGAGGTGTATCTGAAGTATCAGTAATATAGCTAAACCTATTATCGTACTTATCTTACAGGAGTGTATCTGAAGTATCAGTAATATAGCTATTAACCATACTTATCTTTAACCTTATCTTTACCAGGAAGTGTATCTGAATATAGTAATCAGTAAATATATGTAACCTTATCTTTACCAGGAGTGTATCTGAAGTATCAGTATATAGTGTAACCATACTTATCGTAACCTTACTACCAGGAGGTGTATCTGAAGTATCAGTAATTGTATACCTATACTTTACCAGGAAGTGTATCTGAAGTATCAGTAATTGTAACCTTATCTTTACCAGGAGGTGTATCTGAAGTATCAGTAATTGTAACCTTATCTTTACCAGGAAGGTGTATCTGAAGTATCAGTAATTGTAACCTTATCTTTACCAGGAAGGTTTTTTGTTTTACAATATCTGAAGTATCAGTAATTGTAACTTATTTCAGAAGTGACTGAATATATAAACCTTATCTTTACCAGGAGGTGTATCTGAAGTATCAGTAATTGTAACCTTATCTTTACCAGGAGGTGTATCTGAAGTATCAGTAATTGTAACCTTATCTTTACCAGGAGGTGTATCTAAAGTATCAGTAATTGTAACCTTATCTTTACCAGGAGGTGTATCTGAAGTATCAGTAATTGTAACCTTATCTTTACCAGGAGATGTATCTGAAGTATCAGTAATTGTAACCTTATCTTTACCAGGAGGTGTATCTGAAGTATCAGTAATTGTAACCTTATCTTTACCAGGAGGTGTATCTGAAGTATCAGTAATTGCTACCTTATCTTTACCAGGAAGTGTATCTGAAGTATCAGTAATTGTTACCTTATCTTTACCAGAAGGTGTATCTGAAGTATCAGTAATTGTTACCTTATCTTTACCAGGAGGTGTATCTAAAGTATCAGTAATTGTAACCTTATCTTTACCAGGAGGTGTATCTGAAGTATCAGTAATTGTAACCTTATCTTTACCAGGAGATGTATATGAAGTATCAGTAATTGTAACCTTATCTTTACCAGGAGGTGTATCTGAAGTATCAGTAATTGTTACCTTATCTTTACCAGGAGGTGTATCTAAAGTATCAGTAATTGTAACCTTATCTTTACCAGGAGGTGTATCTGAAGTATCAGTAATTGTAACCTTATCTTTACCAGGAGGTGTATCTGAAGTATCAGTAATTGTAACCTATCTTTACCAGGAGGTGTATCTGAAGTATCAGTAGTTGTAACCTTATCTTTACCAGGAGGTGTATCTGAAGTATCAGTAATTGTAACCTTATCTTTACCAGGAGGTGTATCTGAAGTATCAGTAATTGCATCCTGTTGTTCATCAAAACGAGTTGACTAAATAACTAAGATAATAAACAAAATTGTATTTTTAAAAAACTTTACATTGAACAATGGTTAATAAATTGAGATAACCAATGCCAGACAACCAATTCACATAAACATAATTCTGTTCAATAAATCAATGAGTGTTTACTTATTTCATCAGAAAAAAAAATTAAACAAAGAAAAATGAGCTTTGAAAACAAGGATAATGACGGATGAAATCTGTAAGAAAAAAATGTACACCTTACAAAAAATTCTAAATATCAAAGGGATATGACTTAATCTGTTGTAATTGTCAGGTATACAAAATAAAGGATATGTTAAAAAATAATTACTGCTAACATTGACCACGCTTCTTAGATCAACATGCTGAAACAGTGTCAACACTATTAAACCTCATAACAAGTTTATGTTTTTACATAGAAAGGAAAAATATACAGAAATTGAACTAGTTGAGTCTTTCTCAAAAAGCCATATTTCTTTGGATATCATTAGAGACAAAATAAGGTGAATTATGTAAGGGATATAAGCCGATAACAGTCCATTGTGTAAAATATTGGACCTGTAAGAGGCTTATATCTTACTAAAAACATTGTTTAACACGTCGAAAAAGGTAAAACAAAAGAAAAAGCAAGCAAAGATTTATTTTCATTTAGTATAAAAATTGTTTTGTGAATAAACTTCTGAACATTAACATATATCCTATATATATAAACAGTAGCTAAACTTATAAGAAATAGATAAATGAAAGTACAGCTAAAGGTAAACAACATGTATTGCTACATGAGGAATTAGACACAAGGTATGCGTATCTTGATTATTGCGTACGCAAGGACAACTCATAGTTTCCGCTCATATATATATAGTTTCCGTGAATACATTTACATGCGTTATGTTTTTCAAATGGATAAAGTGATGAAATTATATTCTTAATGCAAAAACGAAGAATTAGATGTCGTTATTAGTTATTATGTTGTTTCAACCTTTGGATTAAGATCAAACGTGTATTCAGAATCTATTCAGATACATTATTTCAGTTTGATTACAAAGAGGATTTAGTCAAAGAAGCTAATAATGGCAAGTTTTATATATATATATATGTAACACTCCCAAACGTGTCCTTCCCCCCAAACGTGTCCGATTCCCCCAAACGTGTCTTTTCTCCCTAAACGTGTCCGAAATGTACAATATTCCCCAAACGTGTCCGAATTCATAACCCCCAAACGTGTCCGATAAATGTTATTCGCCAAAACGTGTCCAATATTTAACGCCAGAACGTCTCATGTCTTTTAGCGTTAATACACGTATCTCCCAAATAAAATCGCTGATAACGTTTACGGCAATTTTATGATGGGGACACAGGTGACCAAGTTTTCATTTATTAGCTTTAGTTAATTAAATGTAGGTTTTTAATGAATATCATAATTCAAAATTTAATCTGTAATTGTTAATTATTTTTTGACTGAAATTGCTTATTGTTCAGTTACAAGTATTTCAAACTCATTTAGATCGAACCTGCACATAATTATAGAGTTGAATTAATCGGTGACTTTGTAAATTATTTTGTACTTATTAACTCCGTAATGCTTTTTATATTTATCCGAATATTGCCTGGCGGGCGTTAAGCAGCATTTTTTTTTTTTACTTTTTTTTTTTGATTTTATAGATTCTTTTTATTAATATGAATGTTATGTGATCAACGCCGGTTATAAGTGGATACCGTAATTGCAAATTTAATTTGTACTGTATAAATTCACTTTCTAGACTGTTGATAGCGTATTGTCCAGTTGCAAGTACTCTATGCATATTTAGAGCGAAATAGTTTTACATTTGCTGTATAAGTTAACTTTAGACTGTTAATGACGTATTTCCAGTTGCAAGTATTTCATGCATATTTAGAGAACATACATGTTTTAATGATTTTACTGTTCTATAATGTTTATATTATCTTTAAACTGATGATTGCGTATTGCCCAGTTGTAAGTATTTCATGCATATTTAGAGAGAACATAGGTTACACGTTTTTATTTTTTTACATTTGTACTGTATAATAATTACTGCTAGACATTGAATCGTCACATTGCAGGTGTTCACAATATTAAACCTATAACAATTAGATTTTTACATAGAAAGGAAATTATATCCAGAATTAACTGTTGAGTCTTTCAAAAACCATTTTGGTACTTAAACAATTTTTAAATAGGGACCATAAGCCGTAAAATTTTGGACCTGTAGACTATTTTACCATTTTTTACGTCGGGTAAAAAAGAAAATGCCAGATTATTTATTTATTAATGAAATTGTTTGTAAAAATTAGAATTACATTATCATTAATAGACAATAAACTAAAAACTAATTGAATAAGCTAAAACACGTTTTATGGGAATTAACACGACGTTTGATTGTTGGTAAATGGACAACAGTTTCGCGTCGTATTTTGTTGTGAATAATTTACAGCGTTGTGTCATTTATGACAATATCACAACGAGTTAGGATGTCATTATTAGACTATGTTTTCAATTTGGTTTCAAGTGTACGAATCATTCAGATACATTTTCAGTTTGAATACAACGAGGTTTAGTCAGAAGCTAATAGCGTTTTATGTATATATATATATTATATTTCAAAATGTAGTCCTCTCCTATCAATTTCTTGTTTCTTCGCGGGTTTAGTTTTTTACAGGGTTAATGAGAGAGAAAAAGAATAGCATATGAAGACAGGTTTTTGTTGAACCATAAAGGGTGCACTGCAGTCCATTTTATTTCAAAATACATAATTTATACATAAACAAACGAAGAGATAAACATGCAATCAGTAATATTCTTTTGTTGGAATTTTTAAGAGACTGTTATTGTTTACCAAAATGATACCACATGAATACCACCTCCCTTTCTGTTTTTTTTTCTTTCTTTTTTCGTTTATTTGTGTATTGAGACCCATGTGTATCTTTTAATTTTTACCGAAACGTAATTTTGTCTCGATTTTCTTTTGATAAAATACTTTTATAAAACGATCACTGCGAACAAAGTTCGAATCGGACACACAATTGGTTTTTTTGACAGATAAAATGTGGTAATGTCTTCCTATATTCTGCTTCCCATATTCATCGTCGTTCATAAGCAAAGTGTTGCTTTATATTCATATTTAAGCAATAACTTAAAAAAAAACTTGTAAATCAACGCCGAAACCTGAAAATTCTAAAAAGTATTATAGTCCCCTAGATCATGAACGACGTTCTAGATTCGCACTTTGTACACAGGATTAAGGTTTAGGTTGTTCGTGTCCCTTTTATTGCTGCATGATCTATCAAATTTAAGAAGCATTACTTTATTGCTTTTTTATTCTAATTGTAGTTGAAAATGATGTTAGGAAGAATAATAGCAACACCAGAGGTCAATTTTGATTACCTAAAGACGGACGAGGATAAATCTTTTGAAAAAAGAAATTTATGAACTTCAAGGCAACAAAAACAAGACTGGCAACAAAAACGATACTTACAACGGGCATAATCAACTTATTGAATTAGTGCAAAAGGGACAACCGCAAAAAATGGGGAAAATGGCTGTGATATAAGTATTGGTAGTGTTAAAAATCAATTTGAAAGTATTTTTTTTCCTCAAGAAACCGTTTCGATGAGTGAACAAATTATTGTATTGGAAGTTGAATTTAATAAAATGATTTTTTTTAATTGTCATTTGTTCTTTGGTTGTATTTTTCTTTACATGATGAACACAATTAGGGTAATTAATAGTTTTTTTTTTATTTTAGTGATTGAACTAGCATTTACCTGTAAGAATCAGTTATGCTACCTTTACATGTCCAATATTTTTAAGAAAGAAGAGGGTTATTCTTAAAAATATTGGACAGCTAAAGGTAACATAATGGTTTCTTACAAGTAAATGATGGTCCAATCACTGAAATAAAGAACAGGTAAAACAATAGAATGAGGTAACAACAATGTTTTAAGTCGAGATCTCATCAATCCTCTCAAAAATACTGATCAATCTTAAACAAATTCTTGAACTTCAAAAAGAGAAAACTTTCTTCTTGGACAAATAAGGCGTCTTTAGCTATGCATCACACGGTATGTACATTTACAATCAGCCAAAATACCGCAACCATGAATAGCATAAATTCTACATGTACAAATCGGACAATAATTAAGGTAAGTTAAGATTCAGTCAAACATGTTTCTACTGAATTTAGAATCGGACAATTAGTGTGTTATAGTGACCATTAAAGTATGGTACTGTATTGCCGATTTTAGTTTTTCTTTCTTAATATCGTCATCATGAATGTTTGAGCAAACCTTGATTGATTGTGTTATAGTGACCATTAAAGTATCGTACTGTATTGCCGATTTTAGTTTTCTCTTTATGATATATCGTGATCATGAATGTTTGAGCCTTGATTGATTGTGTTATAGTGACCATTAAAGTATGGTACTGTATTGCCGATTTTTGTTTTCTCTTTATGATATATCGTGATCATGAATGTTTGAACAAACCTTGATTGATTGTGTTTTTATTGATACTTGTGTTTTTATTGATACTTGAAAACAGTATTGAAACTACTTGAAGCTTATCTTTGTCTAATAGAGTGCAATACACAGTACGAATAACTTAATGGACATATAGCACTTTCAGAACGGTATTTATATATTCATATCACATTAGAATGAGGAGTATAATTTATTCAGTATTTTCTATTATCATTTACTGTTATGATTTTGTACAGGCATCAGACTGTGATATCAAATATGATTTTAAGGGGAAGGAGGAAGTAAAAATAGCAGATTGTAAAAACAAAGGACTGAATTTTATACCTCAGGATTTACCGGGAGATATAGAAGTTTTAGATATGAGTTTTAATCGATTGCAAATTATTGGGAACAATTCTTTCGTTAATTATAGAGATCTGCAAGAAATTTACCTGAGTCGCAACCAACTACGTTATTTATCTAACAAATCATTTCAAGGATTACATAAACTTACAATACTCGACATGTCTGGAAATATCCTTAATTTATCTAAAGTGTATTCAACAGATCTATTTCATCCAATTAAAAACTTAACAAAATTGGATATCAGGAGAAATATGCCTCAACCAATAGAATTTGTTACGGATTATAATTATCCCGATCATGCATTCGGTATTCTGACGGAGTTGTCGTTCCTAGGAATCGATATGAAGCCTTTGCCACACTTTGGAAGTGGATTCGGTCACATGACCACTCTTAAAGAATTACACTTTGAATCATGTTATTTAGTTCACTTGTCAAATAAAACCTTTGAGAGATTTTCATCCTCTGTAGAACAGCTGTCTATCAGAAATTGTCGGTTACACTTTGTTGTCACAGAATATAACGCATTGTTACCGTTTCCAAATCTTCATGTGATAGATTTTTCTGGAACATTCATGCATTTGAAGCACGCATTGCAGCTGTTACACCCATATCGTAATGCCAATATATCGACAATAAACTTCGGTCATGTGAGTGACATTAGTATTGACAGTGCCGATATCCCGTATGTTACGACAATTACAGTTGACATAATGAAGCACCTGAAAACTATTTGTGTAGAAAATTTAGATTTATCACAGAATGGTATAATAGATTACGATCCTGGATCTTTGTTTTCATTTGATCACCTTGAATGTTTACAACATATTTCTTTTAAAGAAAACAGGTTTTTGCTTGCAAGCGAGAAAAATCTAAATGAGATAAAACATTTCTTTTATAGAACTGTTAGATTAAAATCGTTCGACTATTCATATAATACTGTCAACTATTTTAAACATAATTCAGTTTCTTCAAATTCAGATTTAAATTGTTCATTTCACAGTTGTGTGATATTACCAAAGTCACTTGAAAAAATAGATGTCAGTTACACCATAGCAAATACTTTCCCTGAAATAATTCTTATACAGTACTTGCAACCTTAGGCGTTACTATTTCACCGATCAGTCAGCGGTCATCGATCAGTCACCGATCAGTCAAGTTCGCGTCAAACTCACGTCAGCAATCCGTCAGACTTATAGTAAAAGTAATTGACTGATCGGACTGATCGGACGGATAGTACCGATCGACCTTGATGACGGATTGAACTTAAATACGTCACATGATAAACTAATACAAATTACGGAATCTTAGTTTCGTTTAATCTAATTAAAATGGCGACTCTGGAAAATCGAACGTTCAATGATACATTTTGTTTATTAATTATTTAGCAAAGTTTTATGAATTGAAATGAAAAGAAATGTACAGATAAAACCGAAATTAAAATATCATCATTAAAGAATGGTATTTTTCGTTTTATTTAGGTTATATATTTTCAAAACCGGCGAGTTCTAAAACGGTGTCTACATCGCGATTTTTATTTTATTATTTTCCAAATATTCTCGGGAAAACAAAATGAAAGAATCAGTTATTGAAAAATGTAGTCTATTTTTTTCGATATTTTAAATTTTTGTATCCTTATCATCATAAAATTCTCAAAAAAAAACTTATCATAATCACGGACTTTCTATATTCTCGTCACAATCGAAGTATTTAAAATAACAAATTACAAAAATAACTGCTATATTTTTTAACAAGAAATAGAAATAATTTTAAACAATGCAAACAACATTACATTATATTTTTCTGATCGTCTTTTTTTAATAAAAACGATAACTACTCCTAAACAATAAAAAGTACAAAAATCCAATGGTAGTAAACATAAATATATTTCTTAAAAAGAAAGAAATAAGCAGATTTATTCTTGAATAATTCACATTTTCTACAAAAAACATATGAAAATCATTTATAACAACTGATTGCAATTGAAATTACAATATTTTCCAATATGAGAAGAAATATTTGCATTTTTGCCAACACGTACAAAAAATAATATCTCTTTCCTTAAAGTAAACATAATTTATGAAGAACAACCAATCCTGATGGACAAAAAGTAATGCAATCATTTTTTTAAGTATTTTAAGTCTCATTACATCTCAATTCTAATTAGAAGACTTGTCTCAAGATGGTAAAAATAACTGATTTCAAATAAAATAGTATCATTTTTGATAAAAAGAAGAATAATTTTGGTTATTTTAAACAATGCCAATAAAATTTTAGTATGATTTATCTGACATTCCTTTAATTTTATGAACAAAAAAAACTATTTTAACTATAAAAAGTACAAAATCCAATGGCGGTCAATAATTTTCAGTAAAATGAAGAAATATTTACATTTTAGGTAACGCGTACAAAAATTTAATATCTTTTTCCTTAAAGTAAGCATGTGTTATGAAGAACAACCAATCCTGATGTACAAAAAGTACTGAAATCATATGACGGTTAATAATTTGTATCAAAATAAATCAATAACTACATTCTTGTTCCACAAAAATAAAAGTTTAAGTATTTTAATTCTCATTATATCTCAATTCTAATTAGAAGACTTGTCTCAAGATGGTAAAAATAACTGATTTCAAATAAAATAGTATCATTTTTGATAAAAAGAAGAATAATTTTGATTATTTTAAACAATGCAAACAAAATTTTAGTATGATTTCTCTGACATCCTTTAACTTTATGAACAAAAAAACTATTTTAAACTATAAAAGTACAAAATCCAATGGCGGTCAATAATTTTCAGTAAAATGAAGAAATATTTCCATTTTAGGTAACGCGTACAAAAATTTAATATCTTTTTCCTTGAAGTAAGCATGTTTTATGAAGAACAGCCAATCCTGATGTACAAAAAGTACTGAAATCATATGACGGTTAATAATTTGTATCAAAATAAATCAATAACTACATTCTTATTCCACAAAAATAAAAGTTTAAGTATTTTAATTCTCATTTTATCTCAATTCGAATTAGAAGACTTGTCTCAAGATGGTAAAAATAACTGATTTCAAATAAAATAGTATCATTTTTGATAAAAAGAAGAATAATTTTGATTATTTGAAACAATGCGAACAAAATTTTAGTATGATTTTTCTGATATTATTTTAATTTTATGAAAAAAAACTATTCTCAACTATAAAAAGTACAAAAATCCAATGGCGGTCAATAATTTTCAGTAAAATGAAACAATATTTGCATTTTAGGCAACGCGTACAAAAATTTAATATCTTTTTCCTTAAAGTAAGATTATATTATAAGGAACAGCCAATCCTGATGTTCACAAAGTACTGAAATCATATGACGGTTAATAATTTGTATCAAAATAAATCAATAACTACATTCTTATTCCACAAAAATAAAAGTTTAGAATTTAATTCTCATTATATCTCAATTCTAATTAGAAGACTTGTATCAAGATGGTAAAAATAACTGATTTCAAATAAAATAGTATCATTTTTGATAAAAAGAAGAATAATTTTGATTATTTTAAACAATGCGAACAAAATTTTAGTATGATTTCTCTGACATTCCTTTAATTTTATGAACAAAAAAACTATTTTAAACTATAAAAAGTACAAAATCCAATGGCGGTCAATAATTTTCAATAAAATGAAGAAATATTTCCATTTTAGGTAACGCATACAAAAATTTAATATCTTTTTCCTTGAAGTAAGCATGTTTTTAAGAAGAACAGCCAATCCTGATGTACAAAAAGTACTGAAATCATATGACGGTTAATAATTTGTATCAAAATAAATCAATAACTACATTCTTATTCCACAAAGATAAAAGTTTAAGTATTTTAATTCTCATTATATCTCAATTCTCATTAGAAGACTTGTCTCAAGATGGTAAAAATAACTGATTTCAAATAAAATAGTATCATTTTGATAAAAAGAAGAATAATTTTGATTATTTGAAACAATGCGAACAAAATTTTAGTATGATTTTTCTGATATTATTTTAATTTTATGAAAAAAAACTATTCTCAACTATAAAAAGTACAAAAATCCAATGGCGGTCAATAATTTTCAGTAAAATGAAACAATATTTGCATTTTAGGCAACTCGTACAAAAATTTAATATCTTTTTCCTTAAAGCAAGATTATATTATAAGGAACAGCCAATCCTGATGTTCAAAAAGTACTGAAATCATATGACGGTTAATAATTTGTATCAAAATAAATCAATAACTACATTCTTATTCCACAAAAATAAAAGTTTAAGTATTTTAATTCTCATTATATCTCAATTCTAATTAGAAGACTTGTCTCAAGATGGTAAAAATAACTGATTTCAAATAAAATAGTATCATTTTTGATAAAAAGAAGAATAATTTTGATTATTTGAAACAATGCGAACAAAATTTTAGTATGATTTTTCTGATATTATTTTAATTTTATGAAAAAAAAACTATTCTTAACTATAAAAAGTACAAAAATCAAATGGCGTTCAATAATTTTCAGTAAAATGAAGAAATATTTCCATTTTAGGTAACGCGTACAAAAGTTTAATATCTTTTTCCTTGAAGTAAGCATGTTTTATGAAGAACAGCCAATCCTGATGTACAAAAAGTACTGAAATCATATGACGGTTAATAATTTGTATCAAAATAAATCAATAACTGCATTCTTATTCCACAAAAATAAAAGTTTAAGCATTTTAATTCTCATTTTATCTCAATTCGAATTAGAAGTCTTGTCTCAAGATGGTAAAAATAACTGATTTCAAATAAAATAGTATCATTTTTGATAAAAAGAAGAATAATTTTGATTATTTTAAACAATGCGAACAAAATTTTAGTATGATTTTTCTGATATAATTTTAAATTTATGAAAAAAAACTATTTTAAACTATAAAAAGTACAAAAATTCAATGGCGGTCAATAATTTTCAGTAAAATGAAACAATATTAGCATTTTAGGAATTTCGTACAAAAATTTTATATCTTTTTCCTAAAAGTAAGCATATTTTATGAAGAACAGCCAATCCTGATGTACAAAAAGTACTGAAATCATATGACGGTTAATAATTTGTATCAAAATAAATCAATAACTACATTCTTATTCCACAAAAATAAAAGTTTAAGTATTTTAATTCTCATTATATCTCAATTCTAATTAGAAGACTTGTCTCAAGATGGTAAAAATAACTGATTTCAAATAAAATAGTATCATTTTTGATAAAAAGAATAATAATTTTGATTATTTGAAACAATGCGAAAAAAATTTTAGTATGATTTTTCTGATATAATTCTAATATTATGAAAAAAAAACTATTCTCAACTATAAAAAGTACAAAAATCCAATGGCGGTCAATAAGTTTCAGTAAAATGAAACAATATTTGCATTTTAGGAATTGCATACAAAAATTTAATATCTTTTTCCTTAAAGTAAGATTATATTATAAAGAACAGCCAATCCTGATGTTCAAAAAGTACTGAAATCATATGACGGTTAATAATTTGTATCAAAATAAATCAATAACTACATTCTTATTCCACAAAAATAAAAGTTTAAGTATTTTAATTCTCATTATATCTCAATTCTAATTAGAAGACTTGTCTCAAGATGGTAAAAATAACTGATTTCAAATAAAATAGTATCATTTTTTATAAAAAGAAGAATAATTTTGATTATTTTAAACTATGCGAACAAAATTTTAGTATGATTTTTCTGATATAATTTTAATTTTAAGAAAAAAACCTATTCTCAACTATAAAAAGTACAAAAATCCAATGGCGGTCAATAATTTTCAGTAAAATGAGGAAATATTTGCATTTTATGTAACACGTACAAAAATTTAATGTCTTTTTCCTTAAAGTAAGCTTGTTTTATGAAGAACAGCCAATCCTGATGTACAAAAAGTACTGAAATCATATGACGGTTAACAATTTGCATCAAAATAAATCAATAACTGCATTCTTATTCCACAAAAATAAAAGTTAAGTATTTTAATTCTCATTATATATCAATTCTAATTAGAAGACTTGTCTCAAGATGGTAAAAATAACTGATTGCAAATAAAATAGTACAATATTTGATAAAAAGAATATTAATTTTGGTAATTCTAAACAATGGGAACAAACTTTTAATATCATTTTTTTGACATTCTTTTAATTTCATGAAAAAACAACCTATTCGAAACTATTAAAAGTTCCAAAATCCAATGGCGGTCAACAATAACCATTTTCGTAGAAATAAGTTCATGTTAACAGAGTCATATAATGCAATTATGTATTATATGTCTCTGATGTTTATAATATTTAATACGAAAATATTAATCAACACAAACAATTTAACGCTCTAAGCATCTTATTCTGTTAAACTATTTTTACTTTTGTATTGCAACTAATTTTATTACAAATTATAACGTGTAAATTAAGGTGTCTTCGTAGAGGTCCGCGTTCATCGATTGTAAACACTGTGGAGTTCGGTTTACATAAGAATTTTAAATATATACGTATCCGTCCGATCCGTGCATAAATTTAATTTACTGATCGATCGGTGACAGTTGTCAGGGTAACTCTCACATAGGTTATTTGACTTATCTGACGGATCCTATGGGTCACCGATCACCGATCACTCATCGATCAGTCAAACATCCGTCACCGATCATTCACCGATCAGTCAAGTTCACGTCAAACAGTAAAGCCTAAGGTTGCAAGTACTGTAGTACCTAAAAATAACAGTCTTACATATCTAGATGTATCGTATTCAAGATCAAATATTGCCATAATCATTCTTCAAATTCGATTGGAAACATTTATTGCTGATGGTGTAGACTATATATTTGCATGGAATCAATTACAACGTTCTTCTTATAACACCGTAAAAACAATCATATGGAAAAACGCCGAACTGGATAATGCATTTAGACTATTCGGTAATCGGTTTTTCAAAAGTACTAGATCTGTCGAGTCAATGGATATATCTGGAAATAGCATTTGGTATATCCCGGACGACCTATTTAAGCCAATGCCAAACTTGACAAATCTGTCTTTAAGTAAAAATTCACTTCAGGCTATTCCGGTACAACTGAGTGATCATGCTAAAGTACAAACGCTGGACGTAAGGAAGAATAGATTAACAGGTGTGAGCTCAGCTATCAGAGGCTGGGCAGATAAAATGCAAGAACTGCATGGAATGACTTTACATCTCACTGATAATGCATTTGAGTGCAATTGTGACAATATAGACTTTATAAGGTGGATTCAGACTACAAAGGTTAATCTGGACAGCCGATCATATAAATGTAAATTATCTAACGGAACAGTTATCGATACACTTATTGCGTACAACTCTTTATATGACTTATTTGCAGACTGTAAGAATACTATGTGGTTAACTTTTGCATCAACATTATTATCGACATTCATAACGATCTCAATGCTACTTATAGCCTATAGCAAGAGATGGAAAATCATCTTCTCTATCTATGGAGTAATTCGCCGTGTTGTTGAGCGTAAAGTCAGGAAGTGCTTCCAATATGACGTGTATATATCATATGAAGGAGACATTGTCATTTGGATTAAAAATGTATTAATACCAAAACTTGAGACCGAGTGGGACTGACGATGTGTATAAAAGATCGAGATTTTTTAAGTGGACCGAGCCAAGCGGACAATGAGGCAGACAGCATCCAAAACAGCAGGTCTATTATATTTCTCATCACGCCTGAATTCATATCGTCACCTGATTGTAAGTTTGAACTTGACCGGGCAAAATATGAGAGAATTACAAAAAATCTGGAGCGTATTATTATCATTACAAAAGATGTAGCAATTACTGATATTCCTGTAGAGTTTTCGTACATTTGGAATTATGCATTTATTATACAATGGCCGAACAATCTAGAGGACTTGAATGATACTTGGAGGAAACTAAGGATGTTTCTTACAGATGGCTTAATTACTGAAAAATAAACAAATTGATAGAAATTATTAAGACATAGTTTACGTACATACCATTAAAGTTCACCGAAAAACATAATGATGCTGAAGTTTTACACTTGCTACTTTGATATTGTTTCAGAATTGTATTATCATTCTTTGGAATTTAGTGATAAGTAATACCACTAACATATTGAACTCCGAGGAAAATTCAACACTGAAAGTTCCTAATCAAATGGCAAAATTAAAAGCTCAAACACATCAAACGAATGGATAACAACTGTACATTCCTGACTTGGTACAGGCATTTTCAATGGTAGGTTGAACTGGGTTTTATAGCTAGCGAAGCCTTTAACTTGTTTGACAGTCGCATCAAATTCCATTATATTGACAACAAAGCGTGATGTATCATCAAAGTTGGGTCTGTATCAATTTTTTTAAAATAATACTCTAGTATCAGCCCAAATCCTTTTCTAAATCATAGTATGTAATGTTGTCATTGTAATGTTATGATTAACATTGCAAGTAAAGCGGGAGGTTTGGTATGCCACAAAACCAGTTCAACCCACCATTTATTTTCTTAAAATGCCCTGTACCAAGTCAGGAAAATGGCCATTGTTGTATTATAGTTCGTTTCTGTGTTTGTTACATTTTAATGTTGTGTTTCTGTTGTGTTGTAGTTCTCTTATATTTGATACGTTTCCCTCAGTTTTAGTTTGTTACCCGGATTTGTGTTTTTTCTATCGATTTAAGAATTTGGAACAGCGGTATACTACTGTTGCCTTTATATATAATAAATATATTTCATATATGTATACATAAACATGATAAAGTTTCTTTTTTTTAATATAAATAATTCATTTCAAGCAATTTTTGTTGTTGATTGAAATACCCATGCAAAATAACATTGTAGTCTTTACATTTATATGTTATTAAAGTTCAGGGAAACTCATCCAATTTAAAGAATATAATTAAGTTATAATCCATGAATACATACAGATCACGGATACTGCTTTCCATACTATATTGAGATTATATGATAATGGTTTATTCCGAATAATCCAGTCGTTATGTTACGATCACTACGATCACTCCTCGAGAAAAGAAGGGGACAGAGAGCGCTGAATTATTTACGTTAATGATGCATATGGTTAAGCAGTGTAATAAAGATTACTGAAACTGCCTTATACTGTCATACCACATCTTCTTTTTTATATATTGAGATTATATGGTGATGGTTAAGCAGTGTAATAACTATTAGGAAGTAGAAAAACAAATATTGTCACTCCGCACGTATAAATCATTGTGTCACTCCGCACGTATAAATCATTGTGTCACTGCGAACGTATAAATCATTGAACATGTGGGTTTTATCTTGCAGACAGTTTAGCCTAGGTGTTTAAAATCGAAACAATCATTTAACAACCTGTTTTGTAATGATATTTATATAAATTTCCGTGAATCAAACTTTATTAATTAAGACTTGTAACAAAAAGTTCTGAAAGTTCAACGAGAACATGGAATACATCTAGGCAACAATTCTTACAATCACTTTGATTATGCATAATATGATAAAAATAATATTAAGCAGATTTCTGACGTCCGATGCACTTTTATAAATTTACTTTCATCAGGAAATCACGCAACAACCGTTTGAAAGCAAAGGATGTATAGATACATAGAAACTAAGATGGACATAATAAAGTATGTATCAAAATGAGTAAAATGCCTTAAGTTTTAAAAATCAGAAATATGTTTGCATCGATTCCATTGAAAGTCATTGCTCAGTATAATAAGTTCAGTAAACTCTGCTGAAATATCAAGAAACATGACAATTATTCTGTATGTCTTAACATTTTGTAAAATTATTTTTTAATCAATAAAAGGTAATATTTACCTCACATATTAATTGTCCAGATTTGGCTTTGATTGTTTGATCTTGTTTTTTTTTTCAGCTCTTCTACGTCCGTATTAACATTTCAGGTTTTCTAACAACAGTCACAGTAACGCATACAACACTTACACATCTTACTTGACCTCAATTAACAGCGGTAACTGTAAATAAACTCATCATAGATATTAGGATTAAATTTGTTATTTCGCCAGACGCGCGTTCCGTCTACAAAAGACTCATCAGTGACGCTCGAATCTGAAAAAGTTAAAAAAGGCCAAATAAAGTATAAAAAAGGTTGATAAGCATTGAGGACCTAAAAGGTTTTACCGAATACAACTACGGTAATCTATTCCTGAGGTAGTATTAGTATTTCAAAAATTCAAAAGTTTTGTAAACAGTTAATTTATAAATATGACCATATCAATGATAATTCATAACGTAAACAACACTGACACAGCTAACTTGACAGTTGTTACCATATTCAACACTGACACATCTTACTGGACAGTTGTTACGGCTGTTCTTGTATCGCATATAACACTTTCACTGTTAACTTGACAGATGAAATGACACATCTTACTGGACAGTTGTTACGGTGGTTCTGGGAACGCATATAACACTTTCACTGTTGACTTGCCAGAATAAATGACACACCTTACCTGGCAGTTGTAACGGCGGTAACAGTATCGCATACAACACTTTCACAGCTAACTTGTCATTAGAAATAGCGATTGCTGTAGCACATACAACACTGACAATGTTTTATTTGACATTTGATTGCGATTGCTGTAGCACATACAACACTGACAATGTTTTATTTGACATTTGATTGCGATTGCTGTAGCACATACAACACTGACAATGTTTTATTTGACATTTGATTGCGATTGTTGTAGCACATACAACACTTACACTGTCTTACTTGACATTTGATTGCGATTGCTGTAGCACATACAACACTTACAATGTTTTATTTGACATTTGAAATAGCGATTGCTGTAGCACATACAACACTTACACTGCTTTACTTGACATTTCATAGTTATGCATACATCATTGACACATCTTACTTGACATCTGTAAGATCGGTTGCAGTAACGAATGCAACACTGACATCTAACTTGACATTTGAAACAGCGATTGCTGTAACGCATATCACACTGACACATCTTACATGACAGTTGTAACGGCGGTAACAGTATCGCATTCAACACTTACACAGCTAACTTGTCATTGTTAACGGGGTTACAGTAGCGCATTCAACATTAACACATCTTACGTGACATTATTGTAATGAATGAGTTAAACGAACATAATTTTCCTCAAATTAAAAACTAAGCATGCTAAATAATGCATGGAATTCAAACGTGGTTTTAAACAATGAATTACTTTATGACAACGCCATGGCTAAAAATGAAAAAGTCAAACAGACAAACAATAGTATTCATGACACAACATATAATATTATACATCTTATACCATTGGATCGAGAACTAATGGATCTTAATTTCAGAGATTAGTTATACCAAAATGCCTTACTTGACAAATATTTACTAGGATCAGGCACATCACCGTGTATTTAGTTTTTATTTATTTAAATCTCAACTGATTTTATATTCTTGGAAAAAGAAACAGGAGATACGAAAGGGATAACTCATAAATTGTAACAATATGGCAATGTCATTGAAAAAAAATCCAACAGTCTTCGGAAAAACATAGAAAATTCAAAACTGAACTAAACAAACCCCACTAAAAACTGAATGGGATCGCATGTGTTCCTTAATGATGAGCATATGCTGCACTTACATGTGTCGTGTTAATCCTATTATTGGCGTTACTAAATTTATCAAGTGATATATAAAACTACACGAAATAGCAGATGACCAATTGGTTATAATGTAATCCTAAGACATCAGCATTTTCATGAATGTATCGTTATTATTATTTGATTTCTAATTTATTATTATGTAAAACCGCCTCTTATATGAACTATTTCAAAATGTTAGTCTGAACGTTTTATTGATATTTCTGATGTGTCATTTATATCTGACAGTTTCAATGAAAAAAAATCCTCTACTACCTTTACTGTTAAATGTTAAATATATAGATATGTTTGAACAAATACTAGTGTCACTGAACTGTCCTTTCATCTGTCAATACATGGTTCAAATTGACATGTTTGTATCTATAGTAGTCTGTATGAAACACTTTGTATATAGTAATATCACTTTGCTATTGTAAAGATGGTACACTTTTAATTTTAATGCACTGATAAACATTAATGGTTGCTGTTATTTATATTTGTGTATGAGATTGTTTTCATATTAAAACATTTGAATGTTGTCTTTTTACAAATTCAAAACGACAAAAACATATTTTTCTCCTTTAAATACCTGAATAATAGTTTTAAGTGAAAAACACGTCCTCCGAACGTAACAAATATGTTGTCAATCAAGAAATCAAGTATCTTGATAATATCAGTTTCAGAGAATTTTTTGTTTGAATCAGAGTGATCCTTTACAAAGTAGGATTTATCCCTCCAAGATACTTGTATCTACGTTGGCCATTCTTTTTAACGAAGCAAAACAATACCAACTCTTTTAATTTGTCTTTTAGTTTAGAATGTGGAATACTTGTATAAAGAGTAGAAAAGTAAAACGTTTTAATACTGTTACAAGATGAAAGAGAGTTAGATTGTATTTACTCTAAAATATCTTTGGAATTTTTAAGTATCCACATCTGATTCACGCCACCTCTAGAATAGGCAGTTTCACAATAACTTTGAAGCCCGTCTTTGATTGCTGATAAGAATAGATATTAATAATTTAGAAAGAGGTTTCGCGGAGCACTTGGAAGACCCAGCAATAAACCGTTGTTTGTAAGGACACTTATGTAGTTTTGGGTATCCAATACAGTGGTGGAAGATCCAGTTCTTCATCTTTGGTTGAAATTCTAAGGAACATAGAACAGACCTATGATTGTCCAGGATTTCCTCTTTGGTATGTGTCGTGAGGGTATATGTTGCGTTTCCAAGTGAATTGTTAATACCTAGTTCGTTTATAAAGCAGTTAATGTAATGGGTTTTACACACAAAAACGGTGTTGTTTGGGGCTTTATCTGCGGAGACAACAACATATTTGTCATGGAGGTAGGATAAGTGTTTTGAAACATTTCGGTCTTTAAAGATTGACGTAGCATGGGCATTGATAGACCTATTCAGTTTCTAAATTCTGATTTGTATCAACGACCTCATTGCCTTAATCCATTCGGAAAGAGTGTCTACGTCTTCCTTCTCGCCCTTGTATGTACATTGAACGACAAATATATGTGACGTATAAAATTTTCTGACGTTAGACACGCAAAATCAATGAATGTGTTTGTAGATAGATGTTTTTGTGGTCTGTTAAATTGTTCCTTTTAAAATTGTTACACGATGATGACGGTTGTATCCATATTTTGACTATTTTATTGATAGTGTCTGTTTAGTTAATGCATCATTGTAAATATAACGGAATTTGATGAGACTGTCATCAAAGTCAGAGGGTTAGCGCTATAAAACCAGGTTTAATCTACCATTTTCTACATTTAAAAATGCCTGTACCAAGTCAGGAATATGACAGTTCTTGTCCATTCGCTTTTGATGTGTTTTGTTATTTGATTTTGCAATGACTGTGATTACGGACTTTCCGAATTGATTTTCCTCTAAGTTCAGTATTTTTATGATTTTACTTTTTAGCCCATTGCCTGGCATAATCGTCGACTGAATCCAACAAAATTATAAAGTTGTATTTCCAATTGAGGGATTTAGGCTCACAATATTTGGGACCTTTCGATAACACATTTCGTAGAGAAGTGTTATTAACGGTATTAACGTGGCCAGCCGGATTATATGTGAAATGGGAACTAGCACAAGTGCAATCAGGAGGTTTAGACTTGAAGTCGTCAATATCGAGATCCTGCAAAACGTGTTTGTAATTGAAAATTTTAGTTTCAATAGGTTTAGTATAGGTATCAGAAATGAATGGTACAGACTGGTCTTTGAAATAAGGAGGTATTTACGATTGAACTAATTTATGATATTGCCTAAGTTGACGCCATCGAAACCTTTGTTGGCAAAGGAAAGATTAAGGAAAGATCTTTTCTTTTTTTGATCTTTTCCAATGCGGACTGCCTTGAAAAGTCTGTGACTTGCAATATCCGAAATTATAACTTCAAGTTTGTATTGGTTTGCATGAGGGTTTGTATCAGTGGATTCCAAAAATAAATTGAACAGAGAATAAAGTTTTGAAAGGGGTAATGAATAAAATTTCGTGCGAATGTGATGAATACCTAACGGCTTTTGTATAAATGGCAGCAAGTCATTAATAGAGACAGCATGCAGAGAAGGTGATGTAGAATGACGAGGTTATGTGCCCTTGAGTATGAAGGTGTGAAAATCTTGGGAGACTAAAAGAGAGAAAAAATATATTTTCCAGTGTTTTATGTTGAGATGTTTTCTGATTCTTTATCAGAATAGACATTATGTGTGAAGCTGTTATAGTTTATTCGAATTTTTAGTGACCAAATAGTGACTTTTGTAAAGATTTTCGAAAGTGATTGAATCGGAGTTCACAACACACAAAATGGCTGACCAGGTAACGAAAGACAAACAACAACAACAACAATCAAACTTAGATAGTTATTTTAAAAATACACCAAAACATAGTGGTAAAAGGTTACAACCATCCAGTAGTCCTGACAATTTATCGCCATCTATGCAACAAGTTGAAAAGGTAGCAAGAACAGCCAACCTTGATTCATCTATCAGTGGCTCTATCGTTTCTGAACATGACAGTTCTGAACAGATAATAGCATCAATTGAAAATGAAACTGTATTCAAGCTATCTGATGTTGTTTGTGCTACGCTAAAAAATCAAGAGTTTTTAGACTCCATCATTCCTCTCATCACTGAAAAAGTAATTGAAATGGTCAAACCTAAAATTGCACTGATCGTTGACGAATGTATTCAGCCTCATTTACTTACTATTAAACACAATAAAGAAGCACTTATTTTGAAAGATGTTGAACTTAACAATCAAAAAGATCAAATAAATTCTTTAAATCGCAAATTAGATAAGATCGAAGCCAGAGTCGAGGAACAGGAACAGTATTCTCGAAGAACCAGTTTACGATTCCATAATGTTCCTGCACCAACTGACGATAAAGGCGATATTATCAAGCCTATAGACACAGATTCCCTTATCCTTGGTATTTGCCATAAGCAATTGAAATTGAAGTTAGACACGAGAGATATTGGCAGATCCCATCCCATAGGTGAGATTAAAGACGGGAAAATTTCCATCATTGTACGGTTCCTGTCGTATCGTCAAAGGCAGTTGGTTTTCAGCAATAAACGCAAATTAAAAGGAAACACAAACAAAACTTTCATTGCTGAAAACCTTACAAAACACAGATACAATCTTCTGCACAGACTTAACACATTGCGTGAGAAAGGTCAAATAAATTCGTTTTGGACACATGACGGGTCCATATTGATTAAACAATCTGAGAATTCTCGTCCGAAAGTGGTAATTTCTAGGCAGGACATATATAAGCTTGGTGGGGAAGTCCTTGAAGGTGATGACCAGAAAGAGGATTAGACATTCCGTTACATCATAGTCTTATGACCGTTGACTGTCATTTGTATAAATAACACGATTCTTAAATTGTTTTATCAATTTGATTATATACACTAGTCTTGTATAGTTAATTATATTCGTTTTCTATGTATTGCTGTGCTGAATATTTCTTTTCTCGCTACACGTGTTAAGTATCACGTGTCTGTGTTTGTTTATTTATATTTCATTTATTTGCAATTTAAAACATGTGACATGAAATTATAACTCAACTCTTTACACTTGAGTGATTTAAATAACTTACATACACGTGAACTTGTTACGCTCCTGTAACTTTAATAATGATCGTTCTTCAAACGTTTTTATAGCTTACCTGTGTTGATTAAATGAAAAGATAGATTAATCTATTTACCTTATATTAACACTTCACAAATGATCTTCCGTTTTTAAAAAACTTCACATTTTGTTTTCTGATTTATTTGATTATTGTTTCCGCCCCCTCAAATGACATCGAAACTAAATTCATCTTAACTAAATTGATCTCTCTGATTTCATTACAATTGCATCGAACATTCTTATGATGTTCCAATTTTGCCTTTTGTACATACATTTTTGTTGTCCCTTATTTTTTATTTTCCTGAATTTCATGAATGATCATTCGATTTATATGTGTTTATATCTTGCATCATGTTTTACAAAGCAGTCCGATTTTCTAATTGTCATTTACATGTATTGTCTTGTATTTGACAATGTGTAATGACATCGTAGCATATAGAATGACAATAGGACTGTTTTATCACAAGATAAGTCTGGGTTGTTTGAGAAAAACATTTGTATCTTTCTCAGTGTATGAATTACTTGCCGTTTTATTTACGAATATTTCAAGACTCAAACTATCATGTATTTTTAATTTATACAGATCTTCTGCTTATATGATTTCATTGTACATACTGTTATTATGGTTGTTGCAAATATGTGGTGACATCGAACCGAACCCGGGTCCTGAGCGCACACCAGAAATATCTGAGAAAACATTGTCAATTTTCCATGGTAATATAAGAAGCCTTAGAAATAAACTGAATTATATTGTCGATATTATTGAAGATTACGATGTCGTATTCTTGACAGAAACCCATTTAGACTCAAATATTACAGATTCTGATTTATATATATCCGGTTTTGAAATACCAGTTCGAAAAGATAGAAATTCTCATGGGGGTGGCATTATTATGTATTAGGAAGTTACGTTCGCATAACTCGTCGACATGATTTGGAGAATTGCCAACTTGAGAGTATGTGGTTTGAGTTAAAAACTAAATTGCGATCAATATTGATAAACATCAATTATAGGTCGGAACGGCAATCTTCAGTTTATTTCTGGCAGTATTTTGATCAAATGTTGAAAAATGCCCTGGATGAAAATAATAACATAATTTGCTTAGGTGACCTGAATAAAAACTTTATGTCAGATCTACCGTCAAATATAAGAGATATTTTTTTCATCAATGGCCTTGTTAACATAATTGACAAAGCTACTCATTTTGACACACGAACAGGTAGCACGTCTTTACTTGATCCTATATTAGTCACTGATTCGATACCGGTTTTAGATAAAGACACAATACCTTTTGATAGAGGTATTAGTGATCATGATGGAACATACGTCACAATTAATTGTGGTTTTAGTAAAAGACGAACTTATAATAGATCGATATGGGATTACAAAAAAGGTGATTATGACCTTATGAAACAAAAAGTAGTTGAAACAAATTGTGAATTTTTAATTTCTGATGCAAGTGATGTTCATGTTGCTGCGACTAATTTCACGAACTCATTTCTTAATATAGCCTCCGAGTGCATACCTACAAGGGAAGTAACTATAAGATGTGACGATAAAGTTTGGTATGATTCAAATTTGCGGCGTGAAACGAGAAAACGCGACAGGCTTCGTAATATTTTTATTCGCTCAAATAGTACATCCGCAGAAAAGAAATTTAAACAACAAAGAAACAAAGTAAATAACTTGAAAAAGCAAGCTAAAAAATATTTTTTTACCAGTATTAATGAAAATTTAGATGAACTAAAAGTTACCAACTGTAAACAATACTGGAAAACGGTTAACATGTTAATTAAAAGTGATACACCGTCTCATGATTTACCACCCATGACGGACCCTGATCACAACTTTAAACTTGCGTATGAGGGAACCGAAAAGTCCGACATTTTAAATAAATATTTTTGTTCAATTTCTAATTTAGATGGCGCTAGTAAAGATTTGCCGGAATTTGACGACCGATGTCTTGAATTTATTTCACAAATTGTAGTTAGTGAACAAGATGTACTTGATATTCTTTCAACGCTCGATGTTAATAAAGATGTTGGGCCAGATATCGTTAGCAACAGAATGTTACTTGCCGTTAAAAATGAAATTTCCAAACCATTATGTCTACATTTTAACAAATCTTTAAATGATAAAATATTTCCAGACCAATGGAAGATTGCACATGTTATTCCCTTATTCAAAAGTGGTGACAAGTCATTACCGTCTAACTACAGGCCAGTCTCCTTATTGTCATGTGTGAGTAAAGTCTTAGAAAAGATTGTTTTCAAAAATATTTTTAACCATTTACATGGAAATAAATTATTATACAAGTATCAATCCGGATTTATTCCAGGATACTCAACTTCGCATCAGTTGATAGAATTGTATAACAAAATTTTGAGTGCACTAAATGAAAAGCTTTTAACAAGCATTACATTTGCTGATATAAGCAAAGCATTTGATACTGTTTGGATTAAGGCTTTATTGCATAAACTTGAAAAATATAGTATAAAAGGAGACTTGCTATGTTGGTTGACAAGTTACTTGTCTAGACGATCTCAGAGAGTTGTCATAAAAGATTCGTTATCAAACATTGGAAAACTTAACGCTGGTGTGCCTCAGGGGTCAGTATTAGGACCCTTGTTGTTTTTAATATACATAAATGATATAGCTGATGGTATGTCTGGATTCGGAAGGCTTTTTGCAGATGATACTTCAATAGGTCATACTGCACCTGATGAATCCACTTTGAAAAATTCAATCAGTAGAGATCTTGATTATTTAAGTAAGTGGTCAGAAAAATGGCTAGTGAAGTTTAACCCTAATAAAACTGATATTATGATATTTTGTTTGAAAAATATATACAGTGATATTACTTTTGATTTTGGAGGTGCTACATTGAAACCAGTTAGTGCGCACAAACACCTAGGTGTCATATTTAGTAATGATTGTAAATGGAATAAGCATGTTGATAAACTGATTGAGAAAACTACGAAGCAGCTTAATGTTTTACGCAAACTAAAATATCGATTAAAAAGGGATTATTTGGAAAAAATTTATACGGTTTTTATTCGTCCGATACTTGAGTATTCATCAGAAGTTTGGGATAATTGTGGGAACACAAATTCTGATCGGATAGAAAATATTCAAATCGAGGCTGCTCGCATAGTTACTGGATTACCAAGTTATGCTAGCCGAAACGCTATTTACAGGGAGACGGGATGGGAAAAATTAAGCGTAAGGCGGGAGGTAAAAAAGTTAGCCATGTTTTATAAAATTATTAACAATCAGGCTCCAGATTATTTACATGACTTGGTTCCAGAATTAGTGTCTGATATTAGTAATTACAATTTACGAAACAGACACAATATCACTATTCCAGTGAATCGTTTGTCGGTTTATCAACATTCTTATTTCCCAGCATCCATAACATTGTGGAACACTTTAGATATTATTATTAGACAGAGTCCTACATTTTCATCATTTAAAAGCAAATTGCACATGTTATACTATAAGAATAAAAAACCTCCGAGGCATTTTTGCTCTGGAGACCGCTTACTATCTGTATTACATGCAAGGTTGCGAAACCATTGTAGCACTCTTCAATCTGATTTGTTTAATGCAAACTTAGTACAAGATGCCAATTGTTTATGTGGCTTCATCAATGAAGATGCTAAACATTATTTATTATATTGTAACAATTTTTCATCACAAAGGCTTTTAATGATAAATGAAATCAATGTTTTTGCTGTCAATATTACAATTGAGTTATTGCTCTCTGGTGATGAGTCTTTGAGTTCTGAAGAAAATGATATTGTTTTTCTATCTGTACAAAAGTATATAAAAAGTACCAAGCGTTTTTCTCACATTTGACAACCTTATTCTGTAACAGATCTTACTAGAACATGATCAATGTATGTATGCTCTTTTGGGTACGATAATCGAATGATCTTTATGATTGACTTTTGTATTCTGAAAAGTTTCAATGGATTTAAGTAAAAAACAAAATTGATACTTACAATTACGTGTATATTTATTCCGTTTTTCTGTTAATCCGTAACTATAAACTATGAGTGTGTAATTTACATTCAAACAAACTCATACACACATGACTTAAGTCACTTGTCATGTACACTAACATATTTAATTTACACAGTTCGGTGTGTTTGCATTTATTTGTTCTGAAAATAGGCGCATTCGATTGGTTATATTAAGTGGTAAATATCCATTGATTCGACTCTTAAACTTTATATGTAATTTATTTTTATATCTTCATGCTAAAATAATAATTGGTTAAAGTCATATTTATGTAATGTTCATTCATGTGTATATTTATGTATATATTGGAGAAGACGTTACTAAGTTGAAAAACTTGTGTCTAATCCATTTGTCTCTTTTTTGGAACAATAAAATATGTTTAAACTAATGACGATGACCATGTCTGCGTCTACGTCGAGGAGTCGAGTTGAAAATATACACCACATTCACCGAGTTACATGAAGGACTAGATATCATACCTATGCCATCAAGTTTGTCATTGCAACCATAAGGTGTCGCAGTTCCCAATTGTCTAATCCAGTAGTCCTATAATATATGAGTGGGATAGTAGTGACTAGAGATACAGGATATAACCGATACCGCATATCTTGACTTACATCTAGAAATTGGCAATGAAAATCGGTTGAAAACAAAACTTTACGACAAAAGAGATGATAACAGCTTCCCACTTGTGAACTTTCCATTTCTTTGTAGCAACATTCCAGCAACGCCTGCATATGAAGTATATATCTCCCAATTGATACGATAATACTGGGCTTGTATTTCCAATCAAGATTTCTTTGATAGAGGGTTGCTACAGGACGCTGTTAAATCAAGAGTTCCATATGGTGAATTTGAAAACACCCCTTTGTCAATTTAATGGACACTATCATGAAGTTGTTGACTGTTACGTATACGGAATGTCCGTTTTATTGATGATATCGAATATGTTCCGTACATGTACGTTGTAACTACAATCCCGTTCCCATCCCACTTATGTGACTTACCGAAGTAGACAATTTACCTGGTGTGTAATAAAATTATCAACATTACTAGTGCCACTTCTGGAGCAGGATCTGGTTACACTTTTGGAGCACATGAGATTACCTCGAATTTTGTTAGGTTGGTGTTGCTTAATCTATAGTTTGGCTGTCCCTCTCTTATCTTACGTCTCTTGTCAATGCCCATGCTACGCCAATCTTTAAAGACCCAAATGTTGCAAAGCACCTATCCTACCTCCATGACAAATATGTTGTTGTCCCCGCAGACAAAGCCCCAAACAAAATCGTTTTTGTGTGTAAAACTCATTACATTAACTGCTTGATAAACGAATTAGGCATTGACAATTCACTTGGAAACTCAACATATACCCTCACGACACTTACCAAAGAGGAAATCCTGGATAATCATAGGTCTGTTCTGTGTTCCTTTAGAATTTCAACCAAAGATGAAGAAAGGGATCTTCCATCACTATATTGGATACCTAAACTACATAAGTGTCCTTACAAACATCGGTATATTGCTGGGTCTTCCAAATGCTCCACGAAACCTCTTTCGAAATTATTAACATCTATTTTATCAGCAATCAAAGACGGGCGTCAAAGTTATTGTGAAACTGCCTATTCAAGAGGGGGTGTGAATCAGATGTGGATACTTAAAAATTCCAAAGATCTTTTAGAGTACATACAATCTAACTCTCTTTCATCGTGTAACAGTATTAAAACATTTGACTTTTCTACTCTTTACACTAGTATTCCACATTCCAAACTAAAAGACAAATTGAAAGAGTTGGTATTGCTTTGCTTCGTTAAAAAGAATGGCCAACGTAGATACAAGTATCTTGTCTTAGGGAGGGATAAATCCTACTTCGTAAAGTATCACTCTGATTCTAACAAAAAATTCTCTGAAAATGATATTATCAAGATGCTTGATTTCTTGATTGACAACATATTTGTTGCGTTCAGAGGACGTGTTTTTCAACAGATGGTCGGCATTCCAATGGGAACAAACTGTGCCCCTCTACTTGCCGACATGTTTCTTTATTATTATGAGGCTGACTTCATGCAGGAACTTCTTTGGAAGAAAGATAAGAAGTTACCAATATCCTTTAACTCTACTTTTCGCTACATAGATGATGTACTTTCACTAAATAATTCAAAATTTGATGACTATGTGCAACGCATCTATCCAATCGAGCTAGAGATAAAGGATACTACAGATACAGTTAAGTCGGCCTCATATCTTGACTTACATCTAGAAATTGACAATGAGGGTCGGTTGAAAACAAAACTTTACGACAAAAGAGATGATTTCAGCTTTCCAATTGTGAACTTTCCATTTCTAAGTAGCAACATTCCAGCAGCACCTGCATACGGGGTATATTCTCCCAACTGATACGATATTCCCGTGCTTGCATTTCCTATCATGATTTTCTTTATAGAGGGTTGCTGCTCACAAGGAAGCTATTAAACCAAGAGTTCCAAATGGTGAAGTTGAAATCATCCCTTCGTAATTTTTACGGACGCCATCACGAGTTGGTTGACCGTTATGGAATAACCGTTTCACAAATGATATCGGATATGTTCCTTACGTCGTAACTATAATCCCCTTCCCTTTCATGAATGTGACCTACCAAATTAGACTATTTACCGGATTTGTTATCACATAAGCAACACGACGGGTGCCACATGTGGAGCAGGATCTACTTACCCTTCCGGAGCACCTGAGATCACCCCTAGTTTTTTGGTGGGGTTCGTGTTGTTTATTCTTTAGTTTTCTATGTTGTGTCGTGTGTGCTGTTGTTTGTTTGTCCTTTTCATTTTTAGCCATGGCGTTGTCAGTTTGTTTTAGATTTATGAGTTTGACTGTCCCTTTGGTATCTCTCGTCCCTCTTTTGTTAGTTTTACTTTTTAGCCGTGGCGATGGCAGTTTTTGTTTTTGATTTATGAGTTTCAATGTCCCTCCGTTATGATCTGATCTCTTTTTGATATGACGTTCAGCCATACTTTTATATGTAGACGATTAGGATCTCCTGATACACACATGTCGATCTGAACCGACTGCCAATAATCCTGCGTTAACACGTAATTCGAATCCAATTCGCATTAACTAATTCGAATTAGTTTCATTCTCAACCGAAACGTTTTATATCCGAATGTAAATTCAAATACGAATTACAATGCGCGCCAGATTTGTTTTACTGTCCGAACGTCGTTTAGTTTAATATCGCGTTATCAGTTAATTAGTTTTATATACCTATATAGAGTTATTTTCTTTCAGAACGACAGGTCATTCTTTTTCAGAATCAACCCGGACGATACCATGTTTCAATGATATATGCTCCAAGGCATAAAATAATGACCTGTGTGAGGTCATTATTTTCCTTGATAAACATGGAATCTATGATTTACTTCAAAACTTTATTCGTCTAATAGTTTTTTGTTGCCGATTTGGAAATTTATTTTTTAAAGTTCAATCGATGATAGGTGTAAAAGATACCGTCATTGTAGTCCCGCATTTTAATTTTAGAAACAAATAACGTGAAGTTTTGTTAATTTATCGCTACAATAAACATATAAAGAAACATTATCATATATGTCAGACTTTCATAAAATAAATCCAGATTTAACATATTCGTGTGTAAGATTTTGAAAATCTTAGTCAATCAAACTGAATAGGTTGATTGATTTTTGGTTGCTTGCTTAACGTCCAGTGGCAAATGTTTCATGCATGTTCAGAACGATACACACTGAATAGGAAATCATACTATGACCTTCATGTATTAATATTCGTCTTCGTGTCAATGTTAACTTTTTAAAATGTATGTATACCTTTCACTCTATCAAATGATCAACTAATAAGATAATCTTATATTCTATCGAATAACATTAACGTAACTCACGAAAGGGTCGGGTGCGGAGGGTATATGATTATATCCGGATTATCTTTTAATAAAATGTAATGCTATTCAAAAGACAATCTCTCTGAATTTTTCATTCGATTCAAGTAAAATTGTAAAAAAAAAAATAACCACTTTTCCGCGATTGAAATAGCATAACAAATAGAAAAAAAACATACCCCCTCCCCCTTTTCCATAAGCTAAGTGGTACAATAAATTACTTACATTGTGTCTTGTATTTGTCATACACCGTTATCGGATGGTAACAATACATTTGTGTCTTACTTCATGCAGTTATAGTAATATTTTTATTGTGTATGGATAATAATTTTTAAAAGGTTTATATCTAAATTATTTAGTGAGTTTTATTTCACATTCTAAATGAGCCGCAGGGCGTATTAAAACCTGAACGCATTAGAAAGGAGTATCCCACTTTAGTGTTGTCGGTAAAATAGGATACTAAATTTTACAAATCTTTATAAAATTATTATTTTGTTGACGGTATATAAGTCAGATAATGCATATTTTAAGGTTTTTCTTGTCGTAGAGCACACCCTCTGGTCGGTCTTTCATTTGATCAATCCTCGGTGTGTTCTACGACAAGAAAAACCTTAAAATATGCATTATCTATAACATAATCTAATTCGAACAACAATTTAGAAAGTGTCCATACCTCAGTTTAAATCGTTTAAATTAAGTAATTCGCATCAACGAAAACGCATTTTTGCTTTATTACTATTTTGATTTTAGCCTCACTGATGAATATTATGTAGACAAAATTCGAAATGTAGAACATGTGATAGACTTATATATTGTACCCACTTTCAAAGCAAATTGACCATCAAAAGGTAGTCATGTTTTACAATATTTATGGTTATATCTAGAAAAAGAGCAATATTGAAATCTTAAATATCTGAAAGTTGAAAGGTACATGACCTAATATAAACAATTGATATATTTTATGATCTTAATATTAATGATTTAATTTTTCATAAACAATAAAGGTGAACATTTGTATAGAAAGCACATACAATCGCCGAAAATATTCTTGACGTCATAAAATCTTCAATTTCAAACTAATTGATTCTTTTAATGTCATGAAGTTGATACAAAAATGTCCGTTTGAATGAAATAAGATAATAATGTTATCACCTAATGTTGAAAACTTTTTTGAGCTACTTGAAATCTCTATCTTGCTATTTGTTTGTTCTGAACTTGGCAATCCGTTATCAACATCTCCAATCGTCTCCATGCATCCTTTAAATCTTCTTCCTCTTTCGGCCATTGTACAACATAGGCATAATTCCAAATATACGAAAACGCATAGGGAATATCAGTTACTATGATATCTTTTGTTATTACAATAATTTTGTCTAGATTTTTTGTTACTTCTTCATATTTTGCTCTGTCGAATTCAAACAAGCAATCACGTGACGTTTTGAACTCAGGAGTGATGAGGAAAATAATATACCTACTGTTTTTGATACATTCAGCCTCATTATCCAACAGACTCTCACCAATTAGTAAATCTCGATCTTTTATACACATGGTCAGTCCCCACTCATAATCAAGTTTTGGTGCTAAGACATATTTTATCCAAATGACTAGCTCACCTTCATAAGAAATATACACGTCGTACTGGTATGTCTTTCGAACTTTTTTTTTCAATAGTACGCTGAATTACTCCTTAAATAGAGAAGGCAATCTTCCATCTCTTACTATACAACAGAAGCAGTAACGAGATTGTAAAACATGTAGATAACAATGTTGAAGCAAAGGTTAACCACATAGTACTCTTACAGTCGGCGAACAATTCGGTAAAAGAGTTGTAGGCAGTAAGTGTATCAGTTACGCTTCCATTTGATAATTGACATTTATAAGACCGACTGTCCAGATTGACTTTTGTAGTATGGATACACCGTATAAAGTCTATTTAAATTGTCACAGTTGCAAATGAATGCATTGCCGTCCAGGTACACAGTCATTCCATGGATTTCACGATCTGATCTGCCCAATTTTTAATGACTGAATTTATAGTCGTAAGGAGATTTTTTCTAACATCAAGTACCTTTATGTTTGTATGCGTATTCAGTTGTTCTGGAATAGATTGGAGAAAATTGTCAGTTAAATAAAGGTTTGACAAATTTGGCATTGGTTTGAAAATATCGTCCGAAAAATGGCAAATGCTATTTTTAGATATATCCAGTGACTCGACTGATTGGCATTTCTTGAAAAATCTGTTTCCGTATGTTTCAATTCCATCAGTTAGAGTAGCGTCTTTCAATACTAATTTTTTTAAGTTGGTCTCTTGAAAACGGTCAATTTCCCTCCAACCAAAACTGTACCTTGTTCCAAAAGAAATAAATGTCTCTAACCGTAGTTCAACAAAAATCATGGTAACAGTTGTAGTTGTATAAGATATATCTAAATAAGTAAGGTTATTGTTTTTCGGCACTATTAATAAAAAGCGTAAAGTATTAACTATTGTGAAACTAATATCTATTTTTTCTAATGATGCTGTCAAAATTACGTGACTGCCCCCAGAACTTTTAAAATAAGAATCTGAGGTCATTGAATTTTCTATGAAGAAGTTGACGAAATTATATGAATAATCCAAAGAATGCAATCGCAAAGCTTTTCTAAAAAAAGAGTACGGGAGGTCGTCACTATCAATAGTTAGGTCACTGACATGGCCTAAGTTAATCGTGGTCATATTTCGATAACGGTATGGATGCAAAAGAAGTAAGGCACGTGTGAGGTGCATAAACGTTTCAAACAAATCTAGTATACGTAAGATGTGGAAACGGACTCAAAACATCATGTTCTGTTTTCACCAAGTTTAACCGACAATTTCTGAGATACAGCTCTTCTACAGAAGATGAAAACTTCTGAAATGTTTCATTTGATAGGTGTACTAAATAACAAGATTGAAAATATAATTTCTGAAGTTTTTTCATTGAACTGAATCCACTTCCAAAAATTGGCACAGGCATCATATCAATTCCTAAGAAAGTCAATTTTCTTAGAACACCGAACGCATAATCGGGATAGTTGAATTCCTTATCATAAATGTCAGGTTGAGGCATATTATTCCTGATATCCAATTTTGTTAGGTGTTGAATTGGAAGGAAAAGTTCCGCTGAATATGCATAAGATACATCAAGCAAATTGTGAGACATATCAAGCACGACAAGATTATGTAATCCCTGGAATGACTCCTTAGAAAATTGTTTAAGCTGATTTTGTCTCACATTAAATTCCTGTAAATGTTTATAAATAATCAGCGAACTGTTTTCTATACTCCTTAACTGATTTGAAGACATATCTAGACCAATTGTATTCCTTGGTAAATCTTGAGGAACCGACTGCAGTCCTCTGTTTTTACAATCAGCTATCTTAACTCCAAGTTTTCCATTAAATACATATTCGATATCACAATCTGATGACCGAGAAATTACATCACACTGAATAACAATACAAATTACTGTGTAAATTATCATAATCCTAACCATTTTGTGACATGGATATTAAAAACTTTCACATGGTTTCTAACAATTGCTTTGCAAGTCAACACCACTCTATCTAGGACACAAAGGTCAACAAATGGAATTTAATCATCTCAAATTTTTATCAATATAAAGGACAAATGTATTTTTTTTTAACTTTATTTTAGATAGTATATTGATTTTTAACATGAAGAGACTTCCTGCATGTTCTTGTTAACAAATTTATTAACTGTTTAGTCTATCAAATGACACAATATTTGAATTTTCTATGGGGAAACAGCCGTGTAATTTTTAATTGGGACATGCATGTTAATATAGCATTCTGATTCATAATTTTGTAGAAAAAATATGAAATTTCAGACACAAGAGACAAAGCAAGCATTCAAAATAGTTAAATAAATTATCAACCTTTTATTATTCCTAAAACAAAGCAATATATATATAGTATCTCTCTTTATGAAATTGATGTAATAAATTACTTACACGTGACTTTTATAATCTCTACATCGTACCTATTCACTATTTCTTTCCTCATACTCAATTTCAATTATATTTTGTTATTTTGGACAGTTTTTGAAAGTTTAATATATAGTCAATTACTAAGGTCCATCTTACCGTATTGATAGAACTTTCTTACATCTTACTATGTTGTTAGAACTTTCTTACATCTTACCGTGTTGTTAGAACTTTCTTACATATTACCATGTTGATAGAACTTTCCTACATCTTACCGTGTTGATAGAACTTTCTTACATCTTACTGTGTTGTTAGAACTTTCTTTCTAAGAGTTTAGGAGCTTATTAGTCTGGAAAAAGAACTGAATAACTGTCAGAACTTCACGGCCTAGCAGAATCTACTCAACGTTAAGAAAGAAAAATGCAAGGATTTGGGAGCTGTCTTACTATTCGTTGCTTAAACTGTAACATGCTGAATAATATTTTAACAATTAAGACACATTACGGAACAAAAGGATCTGCTATTTTTGACATCTACACAGAAGCTGCAATAGCTTATTATGAGTATTAATACATGTAGCTGCTTAACGTCCAGCGGCAATTATTAAATTGTACATTTATGACATCAACATGTTATTTTACTGAAACTAAAAGAAATGAGAACACGTATGAACCCGTGATTAATGAGACATCTATGGAGCGTAGGGTGGCTTAATCGGGTGTGGTGTTGGAAGATTTTAAATCCATACCCGAAAGTCATTACTACCGTGGTGTACAGCAAGTCTTCACAGAACAACGTATAAATGGAACTCCAAGAATTACCGAGAAAACAATTATCCGCTACAAATTTGTGCAATGTTTTAAATGACGAGAATAGTTATTTGTATTCTTAGATAATGAAGTCTATAACACTATCTTGAATTGAAAAAAAAAAAACAGAATAAAAATATTGTGTGTATTTTTTTATTTTTCTTGTAAAGCATTTGACATACTCCAAATTGTATAGAGAATTGTCATTGTACTGCAAAATTTAACAGACTATCAATATAATAACAAAAGCGACTACATGTGCGAGGCCCTCATGAATATATCAGGTCGTATAACACCTCTATTCATAAATAAAACAATAAATAAAGAGGGTGTCTCATCCTGTTCTTGGCTTAAAATTGGTATAAAAACAATTACCGAGTTTAATTGATATTTTAAAAATATATAATATTATGTGTATATAGAAAAACTGTCAACAACAGTACGTTAACAAGATTTAAAAAAAACCCACATTGATGTCATTTTTTAGTTGGATTTTAAGCAAATTGGTAGCAATAGATGCAGAATTTAGTTTTTTAATTGGTTGTATTTTTTGTGTGTGAACTATATCAAATTGAATTTATTGGAATAAAACATGAAAACGCCTGTTCACATGTTGTTAAAATAATTCAATGGTTGTCGTTTGTTATTGTAAATCATATTTGCATTTCGTTCATTGTTTTATACTGAAATCAGGCCGAAAGTTTCCCGTTTGAGTTGTTTCGCATTTGTCATGTAGGGGCCTTTTATAGCTGAATCTGCGGTATGGGTTTTACTCATTGTTGAGGGCCGTCCGATATCCTATTGTCGTTTACTTATATGTCATTTGGTCTCTGGTTGAGATTGGCCTCATTGGTAATCATATCACATCTTCTTATTTGTATAAGCATTTCCCTATTGTACTTTAACATATTGAGAGATAAAAATTAAAGTATCGGCAAATGTTTATTAATTACGAATTGCAGACATACAGATTAGAAAGTGTACACACGTTAAAACTCGTCGCTGTCAAGCTGATGAGCAAATATGAAGTCATTCAGTAAGGTTGTTCCTGAGAAAAGTAACGAACATAGTGTTATACGATCGGACAGAAGAACAAACAAAGTGTTTGCAATATAGCTCTACTTCTAGACAAACAAATAAGCCAATTATCATACATATATGCCGTATAAAAGGTAAAGTAACTTATCTATTGATAAAAACATCGTTTAATATTATTCTCTAATACCGGCTGCTGTACTTCCTATGAAATGTTATACTACAACTTCATTTTCGGTCGATTGAGGCAATAATGACATGAAATTGCACGTCGGGGTCTTTTAAAGCTGACGATACGGTATCGGTTTTGTCATTGTTGAAGGTTGTACGGTTGTCAATTAATGATATCACTCCACTTAATTTATAGTTGGTTCACATTTTGCCATGTCAGGGCTTTTGAAATTATGTTGTCTATCCGCTTTCAGTACATGCAGAAATACAGGATGAATGTCGGACGGAGATGCACCTTAATACCTCTATCAGATATTTCTTCTTTGATGACATCTGAAAAAGTAATCTGCTAGAATCTTTTTTTATTTTTTTTTTGTTTGTTATTAAAATGTTCCTGTTCAAATTTCGTAAATGTTTTGCCATCTACGAGTAACCATCTTATTAATTTTTATGATAAATATCAACGCTCTTGAAAACACCTGCATATACTTTACAGCGTAGTCGTGTACGGCGGGAATGATTACACGACATTGTTGCGAATAAAACTTAATATAACGTAATTTAGCGCCATACTGACAAGCGTCATAGAAAATCAAGATATATGGCTTTTATTGAAAAAACAAACGCATGGACCCCTATTTTTTTCTTTCGCAATCTATCAAGTACTGTTTCAAGAACACATTGCCAAAATTTCAAGAAAAAAACAACGATCATTTTTTTTCTGCACTTCCGATAGACGAAAAAATATGATCAATTTCTTTATTTCGCATGAAGCAATCCAAATCCGGAAAATAATAATTTGGTTTAACCATAACTTCATGTTGATGCCATGGATCAAGGAAACATTTTACCAAAAAAAACGGTTACGACTTTTCGTTCAAATGTATTGTTACTTTCTTTAAAAGTCGTTATTAATGAAATTTCAGAGATTTTCTTCCAAATATGCACATTTCGAACCAAATTATCTCAAAAATTAAGTCATGAAGGTAATTTCTTCTTTGCATATTTAAAAAGAAAACATTGAAATTGACCTTATACCAAAATTTAAAGAAAAAATCAACGAGGGATCCCCACTGTATCGTATGCCCTTAAATGAGACACTAGGCTAATTTTCATTTTATTTTCTTAAAAACTGAGTTCCTGTAAGTACTTATAATTAACTAAAGAATCGTTTTAAACAGATCCAAGTGGCACCAGCATATGGAGTATATGTGTCTCAATTGATACGTTACTCTAGAGCTAGCTCAAAGTACGCTGATTTTGTTGAACGAGGAATACTGCTTTTTCAAAAGTTACTAAGACAGGGCTATGAATCAATCAAATTAAGGTCATCACTCAAGAAATTTTACGGTCACCATCATGAACTGATTGGCCATTATGACAAAAGTGTGTCAGAAATCATATCTGATATTCTTCCTCAGTCATAATAACCTTCCATCATTACCGGAATGAACGAAGAAATAACACGAAGGGTGTGGTATACGGTGCAGGAAATGCTTACCCTTCCGGAGCACCTGATTTCACTCCCGGTTTTTAGTGGAGTTCGTGTCGTTTCTTAATTATTATTTATAACTGTTGATGTAAATGTCCATTGGTTTTTGTGAGTCTTTGTTTACTCCTTGGTTTTGATTGTTATTGTCTGTTAATTGGTTCGAACTAAGATCTAAAACATTAATATCTCCCGGTAAATTCTGAGGTATACCATTCAGTCCTCTGTTTTTACAATAGGATAATGTCACTTCCTGGATTTTTCTCATACCATATTTAATATCACAGTCTGATAAAGGTAAGATTGTGTTACTCTCAATAATCTTAGGAATGTAAAAAATAGCTAAATAAATGATAACGAAATTATGTAATATGGTTTAATCTTTGTACGAATAGCTACCTATAAATATATTAGGTCGTACTAAGATATGTGGTACTGTTTGACACATAACATGCATCATCATTTATTTATGAAAGATAATTGGAAATTACAAAAACAATGTCTATTCAAAGCAATCTCATTATTTGAATTTCACTTCATATCAAAATCTACTGATGTGTCATCACCGTATAATATCAATGCATTATGCACAGGAAGTAGCTTTAACGGTCACTTTTACCTGTAGAGGAAAACCCCCAAACAAATAGGTCAGTTGTGTTGATTTAAGGTTCATATGGACCCTTTGACTAAAATGGCCGTTTTTTTCACCTCAAAATTTTCTCTGAGTTCTGCATTCTATTTATCTAGGGCATGCTATGCCTTAAAACTTGTCTAGATGCACAGGTTTGTCAGTACTCAGAGTAAATTTTAAGGTGAAAATACGGCCATTTTAGCCAAAGGGTCCACATGAACCTTCAATTACTTTTAGTGAATAACTACTAATATAACAGATTTATAAAAGAAATAATCCTAGTATAAAATACAGATATTGAGCTGTCTAAACGTTATTCATATATCATAACCTTTATTTATCATACATATTTTTATTTTATTTGGCCATAAGTAAATAAAATCATTGATACCCTCATTTGATTTATTGTATGTTCAATGTGCGCAACTACATATTTGTTTTGGTTCATTTCAAGCAGGAATTATATAAACAACAAACAACAAGTACATTTGAAATTTCGTGTTTATATGTCATGTCATTTATTCAACACTATTCAGCAATATAAACCAACAAACAACTGACGTCAACAAACTTGCTAACAAGTTAAAGCTTAATGACAATTGGTCACTGAAGGGAAACAACTGTGAATGCAAAACAATGTCTAGCTGCTAGACAAATCCATAACAGTTTAATGAACGATATTTGAATAAATCACTGCCAGTTGAATCATGCTGATGATGACATCCAACACACTTTCTATATAGAACGGAACGTCATGACGATAGACATTTTTTTTGTTAAAGCATCTGACATATTTGATGATACACAGGCAAAAGTGCCACGCATGATATACGCATGAAGGCCATTACATGCGAAAGTCATGCGTGGATCATGCGTGAATCATGCGAAATATGAAGTATGCGTAAATCGCATGATCTTCACATGCGGTTTTCGCATGTTTTAAACATGCGTGTATCGCATGATTTCTTAAACGCATGATTTACGCATAAAGGCTATTACATGCGTAAATCATGTGTGAATCGTGTGAAAATCATGCGGTATCTGAAGTATGCGTTAAACGCATGATCTTCACATGCGGTTTTCGCATGTAATAAATACATGCGTTAAACGCATGATCTTCTCATGCGGTTTTGGCATGTAATAAATACATGCGTTAAACGCATGATCTTCACATGCGGTTTTCGCACGTAATAAATACATGTGTGTATCACATATATTGTAAACGCATGATTTACGCATGAAAGCTAAGTACATGAGAAAGTTATTTGTGTATCATGCTCGACTCATCTGATTTATGTAATAGTTGTAAATCTCATGTGTTGTATATAAATCATGATAGATATTGCACATATAAAGTCAATTCTTTACTTGCTTTTAATATTCTGCATGCCAGATCATGGCAGATGTACATGCATATTGTAAATCTCTGCTTAAAGCTTTTATCTTTAAATATTGGCATATATGAGTACAAATGGAGTCATTTCTTTCCAGCAAAGACCACATGATTAATCTAATTTAATTAAAAATATGAAATAATTTAATATATATAGAGCAATTTAATGAAAAGGGTATGGTAATATATATATACAAAATAAAATGGACAGAATCTCTTGACAACAGTTTCACATTATTTTATATGATGAAAAGACAGTGAGTTTCTTCATTTTCTTAATGCTGATTTTTTTAAATTTCTTCATGTAGTCATCCATTTATTTAATTTAAAATATGGTTGTACCATCAACATGATCTACCAAAAACATCTCTTAAGAAAAAAATCTAGAAAAGGGGTCAACATGGTCAAATTATTTTGCATTAAAACAATGTTGATTTAAAGAATAAGTTTTTCCTGTACATTGTACATGTTGTATGTAATTGAAAAAATCTTTCTTTTAAATTTGAAGTTAATGCGTGTACCTGAGTAACAAAAAGTGCCTAGTGTCTTCCCAACAAACAACTAAAGTAATGGTGGATCTGTCAATGTGTTTCTTTATTTGAAGAATTTGGTGTTAACATGTTAATGACAGATCTTTTGTTCTTCAATACTTTGGAAAAAAAAGTTTAAACTAATGATATAGAACTTGGAATATCTAGATGTGTTGTGTTGTGTTAATATTGTTATCGAGTATATATAACTTTCTCAAAAGTTTAGTACAATACCTTACATCACTTTTTTTCATATGTACATGTGTGCCAACTACCCCCCTCCCCCAATCTTTGACCAAATGGCAGTTACATATAGATGTATTTTTTTTTAGTCTTTAAAAGGTGCTTCATACAGTTATGACTATAATCAAATTAAACTACCCATTTGCATATGTTATCTAGGATTTTCTTATTCTAAATCACTGACATAAGGCTGAATTACAAATTACCTGATCATTGGTTGTTCAAACAAACGAGACCATACTCGATAGCTGATCATTCTGATTATCTGTTCAAGTACAAAACTATGCTAACAAGAAAATGCACATGAGCATATAGAAAGTACTTGAAAAGTTTCAGATTGTTTGAGGTCTGAGTTTTTATCCTGTTCAATGAGGCTCTTAAGATTTAGGGGAAAGAAACACTTTTATCATGTTTAAATCACGACAAACAAAAATCACTTTACATGGTGTGTAACTTCGTCCCTTATAGTCCATATACAATGACAGAATAATGTACCATTATAAATTAATCATATATTTCTTCTTCTTTAGAGTGGAATATAAAAAGCAAAGGACATAACTACCTGCTTCTATTCTATTTGTGTTTTAAGCAAGCATTTTTTTTTTGGGGGGGGGGGGGCGGGTACTCTTACATGTATAAACTTCCATTTGTGACCACCTCCTGCATGTCCTGCATGTCCTGCGGGTGGTTTCAAAAGTTACCCGTGCTTATGGTTTTCCGAGTCAAATAAAATTGAGAAAGGAAATGGTGAATATGTCAAAGCGACAACCACCCGACCATAGAGCAAACAACAGCCGAAGGCAACCAATGGGTCTTCAATGTAGCGAGAATTCCCGCACCCGTAGGTGTCCTTCAGCTGGCCCCTAAAATATGCATAATAGTACAGTGATAATGGACGTCATACTAAACTCCGAATTATACACAAGAAACTAAAATTTAAAATCATACAAGACTAACAAAGGCCAGAGGCTCCTGACTTGGGACAGGCGCAAAATTGCGGCGGGGTTAAACATGTTTATGAGATCTCAACCCTCCCCCTATACCTCTAGCCAATGTAGAAAAGTAAAAGAATAACAATACGCACATTAAAATTCAGTTCAAGAGAAGTCCGAGTCTGATGTCAAAAGATGTAACAAAAGAAAATAAATAAAATGACAATAATACATAAATAACAACAGACTACTAGCAGTTAACTGACATGCCAGCTCCAGACCTCAATTAAACTGATTGAAAGATTATGTCTTCATCATATGAATATCAGGTACAATCCCTCCCGTTAGGGGTTTAGTATCATACTATCATAAAATATATGAGAAGAACATAACCCGTGTCATGCCAACAACTGTTTTTTTAGAAATAAATGTGTTTAGTTCCGATGCAAAGACCCTATCAGTGAATCAATGTTAAAGCCAAAATATGCAATCTTTAATGACCTGACAACAGTATCGTAACTATATCCCCTTTTAATAAGTCTATTTAAAGGTTTTGTTAGTTTCTGAGGAGAATACTGACATTTTTGTGCTTTATAAAAAATATTTCCATAAAATTTTGGATGTGAAATACCTGAATGTATAAGATGTCTGCATGTTGAGTTATATTTACGAATTATTTCCTTATACCGGTGATAAAATTTAGTAAATGTTTTGACCAGTTTGTGATATCGAAAACCCTGGTGTAATAATTTTTCAGTAATACATAAATTTCTCTCGCTAAAATCTAATACATTGTTACATACACGAGCGAATCGTACAAGTTGAGATATATAAACACCATAAGATGGTGACAAGGGAACGTCACCATCTAAAAATGGATAATTAACAATAGGAAATGAAAAATCATCTCTTTTATCATAAATTTTTGTATTAAGCTTCCCGTTTATGATATAGATATCAAGATCGAGGAAAGGGCAGTGGTCATTGTTATCATTAGCTTTATTTAAAGTAAGTTCTACAGGATAAATTTCTTTAGTATACATACTGAAGTCGTCATTATTTAGAGCCAATATATCATCCAAATATCTAAAAGTATTGTTAAATTTTTGTATCAAATGTTGTTTTGATGGGTCTTTGCTAATTTTAGTCATAAATTGTAACTCATAACAATACAAAAACAGGTCCGCAATAAGTGGTGCACAGTTAGTCCCCATTGGAATTCCAATAACTTGACGATATACGGAATCTCCAAAGCGAACAAAAATGTTATCAAGTAAAAATTCAAGTGCATAAATAGTATCAAAGCATGTCCAATTGACATAGTTCTTTTGTTTATTGCTACTAAAAAATGATCTAAAAGAGTTTGAACATATGTACTCGCATTCCGACTTTTTAAATGCCCAGTTAATTAGGGATGTGAATTTTTTCTTAATAAGAATATGAGGCAAAGTGGTATATAGGGTAGAAAAATCAAAACTTTGAACAGATTCAAAATCACCAATATATGCATGCAATTTATCAAGTACTTCCAACGAGTTTTTGACACTCCAAAAGTAATTAATTCCACTATTTTCAAAGGCCTTATTTGAACAATTTATTATCAGGTTTTTTATTGTACCAAGTGTACTAGTAAGTAAAACAGACAATTTAGTAGTTGAACAATGGCTGGAAGATGAAATAAATCTATATTTGTAAGGTTTTTTGTGCAGCTTCGGAAGCCAGTACATAGTTGGGACTTTCATTGTGTTTGGTTCTGCTTGTAAAGAAGTAGCTAAAAGTTTATGTTTGTTACAGATGTCGTTTTCTGAAAATGAAGTCAGTTGGAATGTTGGTGAATTCGTGATTTCCTTTTGCAGAACCTCTATATAAAATTTACGTCAAACAATAATGATATTATTAGCAGCTTTATCAGCCGGGACAAAAACAAATTCCTTGGCTAGTTCTGTTAGTTTATTTTTGATACGCGAAATAGGGTTTTTATAGTTTTTGTTGAGGGTAAAATGTTCTTTAAAATGTTGTATTCGAATATCAACTATCTTCATTACTGAATTAAAAAAAGGAGAAGGGTAAAATGTTCTTTAAAATGTTGTATTCGAATATCAACTATCTTCATTACTGAATTAAAAAAAGGAGAAAGTTCATAACTCTTCAATTCTCTATTCTATACATATATAAAGAAAACAAAAAATATCAATGTTCGAGGCATTCATAAATACCAGTGTGCAGGAAACATTCACGGAACGGATTTTGATTAAAGTATTGCAAAGAAGTCGTTAGTTAAGATCAAATGTGAACACATTTTAAAATTGTTATGTATACCAAAACAGACTTGGTAAGAAATTTTGATAGATTTCTCCAGCCTACAGGTGAAAATAAAATTGGGTAAGAAAAGATAAGATAAAAAATAACAATACAGGGTCTTTAGCTGTGTGTCTCTTGTTAACCGTGAAATCAAAGAAGGATACAAATTAATCTGGTAACTTATACTACCATAAATCCAATAAAACGCGAGAAAGCCTATTAAAAATATAAAATGTTCATGCAGTAAAACACCAATAACTTTACATTACGGGCCATTACAAAGAAACTAATGATTGCGCCAGTGACGGATCCAGAAATTTTGAAAACTTTAAAAGGGGGAGGGCACTGACTGCTAAAGATTTTCCGCTTTAGTCATGCTTTAGTGGTTCCATATATAATCCATTGCCTTCTTTGTGGAACACGAATCTCCAAAATACATGGGTGAACTTAAGTACTATACATGGTTAACAGTTCGGAACTTTCTGCCGTCAACATGTGGCAATCTAGCTTCAGTAGCTTTTAGTAAAATTGCAAATGAAGCTGGGACTATTATACTAACATGTGAGCATACGGTTTGGCGAGCTTTTCGTGGAATTTAAGAGATAGTGTTAAAAGTATATGCATACTTAATAAATCCATGAGTTGATTATTATAAAAGAAAAAAATATTGCCGGTTTATAGCCTTTGACCAATAGATCGAGTCTAAAATTTAGCCATTTCAAGGATCGACTATGCTGATAATGTAGGTCGGTAGGCTAGCACTGGCTATAATTTGTGTAGAGCTTTGTAGAGTGTGCAATTCTAAGTCACAGAGACAGTAGCAAACTTAAAGTATATTTCCTAATAATATAATACATTTTTAAATTCAGATTAGTAAAATGTATAATTCACTTATTAAATGTTTATATCTGCATCTAAGACTTATCGATTGTTCATTTTTGCGCCACTGTCAGCAGTATTGACTATTTCTCGTAGGTGGTAAGTTTTTATTAATGGAGGAAGCTGGAGAGATCTTCCGCAGGAACACTAACAAACCAAGAGTATTCCTATGTGTTGTATTTTATTTATTTACACTCTAACTGAGATTTCTAAATTCTCTGATTGGATTAATTTCTCGTTTGTCAATTTTCCCAAATTCCATCCCACATCACAAAAGGAGTTACAGAAGAATGCCAACCCCTCAGCAGAGTAATTTGATTCTGAATCATGGAAAAAAATGCAAAATAAGTGAATGACTTAAGAGAAATAAATGATAATCAGTCAGGCTATATGATATTATATAAATATTGCTTATTTAATATCAATTCTTTTTGTTCTTTCTTCTTCACTTTTTTTGGTCATTATTCTCTATACAATGTATATCCCCATTATTGATTCCAGACTCATAATCAATGCTCATATATCCATCCGTAAACCAAACTAGAAAATTACGTAAACGGCTTTGCACGTTGAACACGAAAACCCGGAAACTTTTCACCGTTGCCATTTTTTTATACTATGACGCAAAATCCATGGACGCTCGTGCGTCTGCTGATTTGATTTTTTTTTTTACAGTATTTTAAAAAGATTAGACAGAGACAGCCAGAAAGATTATACAAGACACTGTATTTTTTCAAACTGAGAGGTCAAAAATTTAGTATAAATGTATTATTAATTGTCGATTAACTGGAAGAAACCGGCGAACAAAAAATTGAAATGAACATGATGAAAGTCAAACCAACCGGAACATTTACGGATTTATGTACCTACTATTTTGTACTTGGAAAGCGCAACGAAAGGTAAATATTATCTTACACATGTTTTAAATGGATAAAAGCAGATGCTAGTGCTATAGTTTACAGTCTTTTGACTTTATACCGGCGTACAACATGTCAAATGTTATCATGGTCATAGGCGGATTTAGGGGGGGGGGCCCAGGGGGCCCGGGCCCCCCCTTTTTGGGAAAAAATTTGGTTGCTTATATAGGGAACCACTGAAGCGTGACTGGAGCGGGCCCCCTCTTAGGTCAGTCAGTGGGCCCCCACTTATGAAAATTTCTGGATCTGCCACTGATGGTTATGCATGCACAGGGGTTTCTGTTTGTTACAATTTGCCGGGTTCACTATCCATCCATACGAACCCCGAAAAATTGGGGTTGCATAGTAAACACGGCAAAGTGTAACAAACCCCTGTGATGCATGTAAAACCCTTTTATCAGTCCAAGAACGGAAGCAAGACAACTCGACCTGCCGACAAATCTCCCCACCTTTTCACCAACTCGCCCCACTTTTAACAGTTTAAAAAAATCCCCCCACTACATGAAAAGTGTTTAATGATAAATCCTGTCAAATATACTCCTGCCAAATCCCCACTTGTGAAAATGAGTAAAATCCAGATGAATACTAAAGAAAAGTCAAAAGAACACTGTTCATGCTGTTAAATGGGTAACAATGTTATAAAGGTCAGCCAAAATATGAAGTACAGAAAAAAATATATTATTGTGAAAGAGCACAAAATAAAGAAATTCATTGGCGCCATAATTTTTTTAATCAAAAGGTTATAACAATTAAGATTTTAAAAAATTGTCCAAGACAAAAATACTATATTTTAGGGCTAATTTTTAGGCCAAAATGAAATATATTTAACAAAAGGTAATGACAAAAATGTAGGAACAGCAATCAATTTATTTGATTATCATGATTATTGCAATAAGACCCTGTTATGTCTTTGATTTAGGTCAATGAGGTCCAATAAACATAATATTTAGAAGACTAGAACAAATTGATAAAAAAAAAAATTATGTTTTAAACTTTGTAAAAAAACACATTGGGATTCTTTTTTGCTATTTGTCAACTTTGGGCATCTTTGAATAAATGCTACATGTATGTTTAAACATTCATACCTTAATATATGGAAATTTAAAGCAGGCAGAGGTTTAAATATATTAACATGATGAACAAATGAAATGCCAAAATATCTCATTTTTTTAATTTTTTTTATAGCAACTCGAAATCATGCTGTCAGGCTACATGTGTTGTACATGGGAAGTGGACCCCTGGAGGAGATGAAAGGTCTATTTAATAGTACGTAATGTAAATATATAAATAAGAAAAGGTGGTATGATTGCCAATGAGAAAAAAGAGAAATTTGTACAAATGAAAATTCACTTGTTTTCCAATCCTAATAAAACTGTCAAGATTCACATGATATTGTAATGTTTACATTATTTTCAAAATACAATATTGTTTACACTAATGAGAAAAGACAACTCTTCACCAGAGATTAAATAGAAGTTAACAGCTATCATGACTATAGGTCACCTTACATCCTTCAACAATGAGCAAAGCCCATATCTAATAGTCAGCTATAAAAGACCCCAAATGAAAATGATAAATTTGTAAAACATTTCAAACAAGAAATCTAACTAGACTAATTTATGTACAAAAAAAGAACAAAAAAACAAAATATGATATACAGCAACAAACCAAACCACTGAATTACAGGCTGATACTCATGTACAGAATGTGATGGGGCTAGACTAGTAGTTTTGTGATGCCAAACCCATCTATCTGGGGATATTATCGTGAACAAGGCCTAACTCATCAATCTAAACAAAGCAGAAAGACATATTACACATCCCCTTAACAAAAAAGACTTAAGTACATATCTGAGAGTACTCCCTGAGTTACATGTACCAACAGCTAGTTCAAAGCCAATAAAAAGACTTTTGGTGTAATTATGAATAACTTCAAATTTCAAAGTACATGATCATGCATGTATCATGATTATTAAAATGACTTACTGTAAACCAACTAATTTTCGCGGATACTTTATTTCGCGTTTCAGCCTTTCTTGTCCACTTCGTGCCAATTTAATTTCGCAATTTTGTAATTTACCTGATGTAGTTTAATTATGAAAGATCCAAGCTTTACATTTTCGCGATTTATATTCTCGTTATTTTTCTACTCACAAAAGTAAAATAAGTTTGTTTACAGTTTTGCCCAAAGATTGGCATTATATACATGTATCATGTCGGATTTAGAGCTAAAATAAAACCACTTTTGTTCTGACAGCTTTTCATTCAAGGGTCATCATGGTCATATTGATTTTATTTTATTGACAAGAACATTCCAATGAATGTTTTTGTATAGTCAAACTTTTTCATGGCAAGTTTGGTGGTTTTATTTAAAAGATCAAAATGGTAAAACTTTTTCAAGGCAACTTTGGTGGTCTTGTTTAAAAAGTCATAATAAGCCAGTTTGCCATATTAAAATATTTTAAGGCAATTTTGGCAGGAGATATTTTTACTTCATTTTATTGAACATTATTTCTTTTAGCACTTTCAATGAAAATACAAGTCCTTCAAGAAGTAGGAGAAGGTAACATGGCTATAGCAACAGAACAGAATTCATTTTAGGCATTGCTTTCTAGATTAAATAGATAGTATAGTCATAGATCGTCATATTGATTTATGTGCATATGAGGAGCAGCAGTCAAGGAATAATTTTGTGATGAGAGGTATGTAATGAAATGTAAAACTTTGTTTGAATATTTTTTTCTTGTCACACTCTGTACATGTAGTTTCAAAGATTTTTTATATGCCCGTCTGACAAAATAAATTTTGGAGGGACGAATTATCGAATACAAATGTCCGGTGCCCACATGTGAAAAATTATTACACCAGGGTTTTTCGATATATCACAAACTAGTCAAAACATTTTATCATCGGTATAAGGAATTCATTTAAGGAATGACTGTAATATTTTTTCTGTCTATGAAGAAATAACATAAAAAATTTGGTGCACACTGAATAACGCGCGTAGCAGGTTATTTAACAGTGTGCACCACATTTTTTATGTTATTTCGAATAGACAGAAAAAATAATACAGTCATTTCTTGTAATTTAATTCTAAATTCCATTTTAAACCGTAGAAAACCATGAAAAAACGTTGATGACGTCACGGTGACGTGACCAAATTATGTCTATGGGCTGATAACAAAATAACGTCAGCCAATCAGGAGACGTGTTACATCCAAAATTAAATTATTCTTAAATATTTATCACTCAACATGCAGACATCCTATACGTTCAGGTATTTCACATCCAATCTTTTATGATAATATTCTTTACAAAGCACAAAAATGTCAGCATTCACCTCAAAAGCTAACAAAACTTTTAATCAGACTTATTAAGAAGGGATATATAGTTGCCATACTCTTGTCAGGTCATTAAAGATTGCATATTTTGGCTTTAATATTGATTAACCTATAGGGTCTTTTGACAGAATTTAAACACATATATTCTAAAACCAGTTGTTGGTATGACAAGGTATCTTTTTTGTCAGATATTTTTGTAATTCATATCGTAGGTCTATCTACAAAATGTATATCAGCATGGTCTTGTATGAGTTTTGAACTAAGTGCTATCAAATATGTTGACAGGAGCTATGTCTGATATACTGAATATAAATTGTAAGGAAAAATGCATTGCAAGCAATCCCACACAGGTTAACATTTCTTGTAGATTTTTAAGAAAAAGTTTATAAGAAAAGAGAAAAAAAATGTAGTTTTTATTGCTTTTTGACAGCAAATTTATTCATCCATTGGCGAGGTACATTGAAAGGTTGTTCTTTTATTAAATGCATGAAGTATCATATGGATGGCAACAAATGACAACAGTTACATGTTATATTCATGAGTTTAATATTTCCTATAAATGGTGTATTTTAACAATTTTGCCTATTAAAGTCATATGAAACGAATGAGTGGTGAAAAATAATGTTTATCTAATTCTTGAACCAATGCATGTATATATCATAAAGTAAGTCCTCTGTGCACGATTTTATCATTATTTTCGCAAATATATCATATAATCGTCAATTTTTTTTCTCTCTGTTTGTTATGATTTAACAAATATGGCTGCTCATTCAATGCCGTATTTTGAAGCCGAGTTTTACTGATTGTCACCTTATAGTAAACAAATCACAAAAAGCATGGGTATTGAGCACGTGTTTAACATGTATAATCAGATATTTAATTTTCGTGCGGGAATCATGCGAAAATCATGCGTAAAGTTTACGCACGATTATCGGATGTAGCTCGATTTGGGCGTTTTCCGTGCGAAAAATACGCATGATTTACGCATGATTTTCGCACGATTATCATGCGTGGCACATTTACTAGTGTATACATAACAATATAATTGTAACATTCAATACATATGAAACAATTCACAATGTAATCTGTAAAATAAACTAAACACAGCAGCAATTGTGTATGTTAAAGGGAAGAAGGATGGGTTGTGCAATCTTGTTGAAAAATAACCATGGAATAAATATTGAACGGGAACACGTGTTTGAATATGACCAAAGTCTACGAGGCGCATCAAAGCATATTATTTCGTATGTTGGAATACTGGTATATAGTTGCAAGGATATATAGATGATGTTCTCTCACTAAATTGTTAAAACTTCGTTGACCATGATGAACGCATCTATCCCATCGAACTAGAGATAAGGGACACAACAGATACAGTTACATGTAACAATGAAAAAACACATCAAACGAATGGACAACATCTGTCATATTTCTGACTTGGTATACAGGCACTTTCAAATGTAGATAATGGGGGATTGAACCTGCTTTTATAGCGCTAAATATCCCACTTGTATGACAGTCGCACCAATCGCAATCATACGGATGCTTCATATCTTGACTTACTTCTAGAAATTAGCAATGATGGTCGGTTGAAAACATTTACGACAAAAGAGATCATTTCAGTTTCCTAATTGTGAACTTTCCATTTCTATGTAGCAACATTCAGCTGCGCCTGCATACAGAGTATATATATATATATATATATAAACGAGTCTAAATTGAAAACTACGTTCAAACCTATGACTGCGTTGGATAAAAACCGCAATTTTTATACGTGTGCATGTCAAACAAATTTCGTTGTAGAAGGGTCTAAAAACAGCACAAACAACATTTTCCAAAAGACCAAAAGAGTGAAAAAGTATATTTAAACAAAACGCATTTGACTAACAGGTCGAACAACTGATGTTCTTTAACCCTGCTGACTGCCATTGGCGATTGCCAAATAAAATTGATCACAGGTTGTAACAAAATGGATCTTATTATAAATTTAATACGTCACAGAAAAAAAAATTTGTTAACTTGTGGACAGGATGTTGTGCCACAAACATTCGGTGTCAATATTTCTTTAGTACACCATATCCGGATTTCGACAATAAATGTCTCTTCAGTGATGTTAGGGATCGAAACGGTATTTGGAAGGCCATATAAAAAGCACCCTCATTTTTAGAGAAAGTACCCTCATTTTTAGATTAACTCTTGAATTTTAAGAGTCAATATATAGGATGAACGGATCATATAAACCGGAGGGAAAATATGATACATGCCCAAACAAAAAATATAAACGAGTCTAAATTGAAAACTACGTTCAAACCTATGACTGCGTTGGATAAAAACCGCAATTTTTATACGTGTGCATGTCAAACAAATTTCGTTGTAGAAGGGTCTAAAAACAGCACAAACAACATTTTCCAAAAGACCAAAAGAGTGAAAAAGTATATTTAAACAAACGCATTTGACTAACAGGTCGAACAACTGATGTTCTTTAACCCTGCTGACTGCCATTGGCGATTGCCAAATAAAATTGATCACAGGTTGTAACAAAATGGATCTTATTATAAATTTAATACGTCACAGAAAAAAAAAATTTGTTAACTTGTGGACAGGATGTTGTGCCACAAACATTCGGTGTCAATATTTCTTTAGTACACCATATCCGGATTTCGACAATAAATGTCTCTTCAGTGATGTTAGGGATCGAAACGGTATTTGGAAGGCCATATAAAAAGCACCCTCATTTTTAGAGAAAGTACCCTCATTTTTAGATTAACTCTTGAATTTTAAGAGTCAATATATAGGATGAACGGATCATATAAACCGGAGGGAAAATATGATACATGCCCAAACAAAAAATATAAACGAGTCTAAATTGAAAACTACGTTCAAACCTATGACTGCGTTGGATAAAAACCGCAATTTTTATACGTGTGCATGTCAAACAAATTTCGTTGTAGAAGGGTCTAAAAACAGCACAAACAACATTTTCCAAAAGACCAAAAGAGTGAAAAAGTATATTTAAACAAAACGCATTTGACTAACAGGTCGAACAACTGATGTTCTTTAACCCTGCTGACTGCCATTGGCGATTGCCAAATAAAATTGCTCACAGGTTGTAACAAAATGGATCTTATTATAAATTTAATACGTCACAGAAAAAAAAAAATTTGTTAACTTGTGGACAGGATGTTGTGCCACAAACATTCGGTGTCAATATTTCTTTAGTACACCATATCCGGATTTCGACAATAAATGTCTCTTCAGTGATGTTAGGGATCGAAACGGTATTTGGAAGGCCATATAAAAAGCACCCTCATTTTTAGAGAAAGTACCCTCATTTTTAGATTAACTCTTGAATTTTAAGAGTCAATATATAGGATGAACGGATCATATAAACCGGAGGGAAAATATGATACATGCCCAAACAAAAATATAAACGAGTCTAAATTGAAAACTACGTTCAAACCTATGACTGCGTTGGATAAAAACCGCAATTTTTATACGTGTGCATGTCAAACAAATTTCGTTGTAGAAGGGTCTAAAAACAGCACAAACAACATTTTCCAAAAGACCAAAAGAGTGAAAAAGTATATTTAAACAAAACGCATTTGACTAACAGGTCGAACAACTGATGTTCTTTAACCCTGCTGACTGCCATTGGCGATTGCCAAATAAAATTGATCACAGGTTGTAACAAAATGGATCTTATTATAAATTTAATACGTCACAGAAAAAAAAATTTGTTAACTTGTGGACAGGATGTTGTGCCACAAACATTCGGTGTCAATATTTCTTTAGTACACCATATCCGGATTTCGACAATAAATGTCTCTTCAGTGATGTTAGGGATCGAAACGGTATTTGGAAGGCCATATAAAAAGCACCCTCATTTTTAGAGAAAGTACCCTCATTTTTAGATTAACTCTTGAATTTTAAGAGTCAATATATAGGATGAACGGATCATATAAACCGGAGGGAAAATATGATACATGCCCAAACAAAAAATATAAACGAGTCTAAATTGAAAACTACGTTCAAACCTATGACTGCGTTGGATAAAAACCGCAATTTTTATACGTGTGCATGTCAAACAAATTTCGTTGTAGAAGGGTCTAAAAACAGCACAAACAACATTTTCCAAAAGACCAAAAGAGTGAAAAAGTATATTTAAACAAAACGCATTTGACTAACAGGTCGAACAACTGATGTTCTTTAACCCTGCTGACTGCCATTGGCGATTGCCAAATAAAATTGATCACAGGTTGTAACAAAATGGATCTTATTATAAATTTAATACGTCACAGAAAAAAAAAATTTGTTAACTTGTGGACAGGATGTTGTGCCACAAACATTCGGTGTCAATATTTCTTTAGTACACCATATCCGGATTTCGACAATAAATGTCTCTTCAGTGATGTTAGGGATCGAAACGGTATTTGGAAGGCCATATAAAAAGCACCCTCATTTTTAGAGAAAGTACCCTCATTTTTAGATTAACTCTTGAATTTTAAGAGTCAATATATAGGATGAACGGATCATATAAACCGGAGGGAAAATATGATACATGCCCAAACAAAAAATATAAACGAGTCTAAATTGAAAACTACGTTCAAACCTATGACTGCGTTGGATAAAAACCGCAATTTTTATATATATATATATATATATATATATATATCCCAATTGATACAGTATTCCAGGGCTTTTAATTCATATCATGATATCCTTGATAGATGGTTGCTGCTCACAAGGAAACTATTAAAGAGTTCCAAATTGTGAAGTAGACATCATCCCTGTGTAAATTTTACAGACGCCACCATGAATTGGGGGACCGTTATGGAATTACCGTTTCACAGATGATATTGGATATGTTCCTTATGTCGTAACTACAATCCACCTCCCTTTTCACCACGAATGTGACTTACCGAATTAGAATATTTATCGGGTTTGTATTAATATGAGCATTACGACGGTTACCATATAAGGAGCTGGATCTACCAACCCCGACGGAGCACCTGAGATCACTCCCAGTTTTTAATGGGGTAAGGGTTGCTTTGTTTTTTGTTTTCTATGTAGTGTCTTGTGTACTATTATTCGTCTGTTTGTCTTTTAATTTTTTAGCTATGGCGTTGTCAGTTTATTTTCGATCAATGAGTGTGACTGTCCCTATGGTATCTTTTGCCCATCTTTTAATTGACGAACCGTAAATAATGAACTGAAGAACATTTTAGACACACTAAACAAATAAATGTATTTTTGATGCAATAAACCAATAAGATAATTAGCTCATTCAATT